>JALLPB010000868.1:0-12416 GCA_036939975.1 Cyclostephanos tholiformis | reverse complement strand
TCACAAATCAAGGCATCAACAACATCATGGAGGGGAAGGGCACTTGGGAAGAAGATGCCATCACAGCTCAACATCGCAAGGCCTTTTACATGAAAGCTTTCCCCCCGTCAACCCTCACAAACAGTTTGACAAACCCCAGTCAAAGAGTGCCTCCATGACTCTATGCCGCCCCAAGACAGAAGTGGACAATTAAATGCCAATGTTTGTGATCGATGGAGATGCAATATTTCTGGGTTGGGGATAAGATTGCACAAGATATGTACCTCTTAAGCTTTCATCCTGGCCAAGAAAACCTTGGAGATTACCAAAGCAAACATCAAATTGGTTCGCACCATCAAGCAGTGTGCCTTTGGTTTTGCATCATCAGGAGGATTTGCTGCCCTTCCTCTCTAGGGCTAGGGCGCACCGCCCTAACGCTCTGAAAGGGTGTGTTGGAGCCCTCAAAGATGGGAACATACATCAAGTACCCTCACCTAGAGTGTCACGCAGACATAGCACTAGTCCAGCAGCTATGGCTGTGACATTCTTTGCAAATCCTTTGGTTACTAGTTACTCACTGGATAGGCATTGACAAGCATTGCTTACCACTCTGTGTAGTTGGTTGAGCCATTGACTAACCATTTATTCAGTAGAACAACCTTTTGTCTATTCTCAGTTAATTGGCTGTCATTAGTGCAACCATCACTCTTTCCTACTACATCATAATAACGTAAAACTCGTGGAATAATACTCATGCGGTTTAAGCAAAATTACAAGAAAGGCATAGATACCCTCTTCCAAAGACTTGCTAAATCACGTATTCTTACGTATGGTGCCTGTTTCAACCTTATAGTTCTCTTCCTATTTGCAGCAGCTTTCCGGTGATGTGTGGTTCATCATTGTCTGACAAACGGTTGAGGAGATAAGATATTTTTTCTGCTGACAGAACACTACTAACAAAAACACTAATAAAACTGTTAGGTAAAATCACCAACAAAACACATCGCACGAACTGATATTTTATCGATGTACCTTGGTCAGAATAGTGGCTCAGTTGCCCATTGTCGCATAGGAGTGTGGGGAGTGCGCCGCCACTGTGAGAGGGAGCAAGGAAGGCACCTGCCCTGCCTGCAGCATTAAGGCCCCTTGCCGATACAAGATCTTAGCTGGGAGTGCTCCAGCAACGACCACAAAGACAACATACGTCAATTGCGCACATCAACACAATATTGTCCTGTCCACGTTGGCCTCTGAGGTTGCAGTTGTCCCCCCCCCGTCTATAATTGCACATTTCTTGTTGAGCATCTGATGGGGACTGTGGTGGATATTGTTGGGATCAAGAGAGGGGATTGGGGATGCAACTGCCATGCTCATGAAGTCTGTGGGGTCCAGATTGCTGCAGGAGTGAAGGTATGATTTCAAAAGGAGACAGTGATTGATTCAGAGATGGGAAATGAGGAGAATGTTGTTGTGGCTTATATTGTTGGAGATTGCATGATGATGTGCAAAGTGGGCTTTTTGCCATGGCATCTTGTGGTCCGCCATGCCGACAATTACGATGGCTTATATGCACGCATCGTTGAGGTGTATACCAAGCGATACCATCACAAAGAGGCAGAAACATCACCAGAACTATGGATGCTGCCGGGCAAAAATAATGAATCATAAACCAGTTAATACTCTTTAATACTAACTACTTAGAATAATTAATAGAAGACCAATATCACTATCTTGACAACAAATAAGAATAATTAATAGAATATTACTCGTAACGTATGCACCAGGAATCTCCCCCTATTCCCACTCTCTTCTCCTCTTGTCTTACAAAATCCCCTCCTCACGATGTCCTTGCGGCCACTGATTGCTGTAATTTCCCACTCTCTGATGTCAGCGACATGCATCTCTGCATCAACATATCCACCAGCATGATACTCACCGTCATCATCAGCATCCTCAATATTGGTCAACTTTGCCATTACGTCGAGGCCACCTTGTTCATCCTGGAAGTAGGAATAGCCCATCTTCCTCCATGCATTCACAATGACATTGGGACAAACAGCGTTATTTATGGCAATAATCCATGCCGCAGCCTTGGCCTGCTTAGCAGCAGGAATTGGCTTATCAGCATCTTATGCAAGTAGTCATTCCTGATAATCAAGGTGCATCTTGGCCTTGAACAATTTGTTATATCCCACATCCACTGGCTGCACAAGACCAGTGCAGCCCAAAGGGATAAAAAACACCTCAATGCCAAGGTTTTGGATGGTGTTGGTAACCGTCAACTTCATGTGGATGGAGAAGGAATCCAGAAGAAGGATGGGATTGATATCTGGAGGAGCAGACATGATGTAGGGCTCGAGTACAATGCTTACCCACTCGAGTATGGTTTCTTTGTCAAACCATGCCTTTGCTTGAAAAGCATACTGGCAGTCATTGGGAAAATTGTGCAACTCGCATTTCACAATTGCCCCATTGTGCTGGCCTATTGAAAACACGAAGAGGATTACAACGAGTCATATTTTAGTTCAAACAATCATCCGATAATAATATTATATAAATGAAAACTTACCTTTGAACACTACCATGGGGCGTAGACTCCTCTCAGATGCTGTTAGTGTTACAGCTACAGTGACGCGTTTGCTGTCAGCAGCCGATATGTGCAGGTTAACAGTGTGCGCTCCCTTCTCATGGATGGTTGTCTTGGAGTACATTGCATGATACAACGGGGTCTGGTCCATATTTAAAATATAGTCCAGATCCTGGGTGCCATCAAGAAGTAGAGGCCTGATTACATTGAGATAAGCTAACGCCTCACCCTGAACATCAGCAGGATGGCGCTGTGCAGTATGCATTGCCATGTAATTGGTGAGGTTGTTTCTGAACATGAAGCAAGAAATGGACATTTTCTGTGCTTGTTCCAATTTTGTAGAAAACTTCAGTTTTAGCTGGCAAGCTTTCTTGATAAGGTTGAACCGGTTCACTTGAAGTCCTTTTGCATGCCACTCATCAACAAAGTCTACTAGATCTTGTGTGATATTGTGAAGGATTGAATAGGGACCCGAGTGGATGCTTAGCTTGTCAGAATGCTTAGGATTTGGAAGGACTTCTTTCTTGTTAGTCCAACGGGTAACAGCGCTGGGTTCAACTTTGAAGACAATACATGCTTCACACACAGAAATTCCCTTGTTATCCATGAGGTTCTTGACAGCTTCTAGAATCTTCATCTTCTCAGCACTGAGGTACCTGTTACGACTACTGGTGCACCCTTTGAGGTTCTAGACGTATCATTTACAGCTGAATCCACTTTTGTTGTAAAGGAGTTTTACCATTGTATGGACAAAGGAATTTATTTTATGAATGGGTTGTGGTGTACCATACCACCTGACATGACCACAAAGACATTCACACCAGTATAGCCATAGGTTAGGACTTAATACTGAAATTGGTGCAGATGTGTATTGCGCCAAAAAATCATGCAAAAATGGGGTGGTGATAATAGGAATAGTACAAAAAAACTATTTTGCACCAGCCCAGCAATTAAAGTACTTGGCTTTCTGAAAACTGACATTTTTGATTGACTATTCTGCATGTTCTCTGGTAACTCTCATTCCTTGTCAGCTCAAGGTGATCTACATTGGAGTATCATACATATGGTAGTCTTGTTATCTACATGGATATTTGGTTGGGTGGTACCAATTGGTATCTCAAGAACCAATCAGTACTCGGAACATTTTTCCATAGCAACGTGGGAAATGGTTGACTTGTGACCAACCTTGTGGGAGTTTTGTTGACAGGGGTGATGTGGAGCTGAGGCTATCAGCGGTCACATAGATCCCCATTATTCGTGATGATATTATTATCAGTGCAACAGCCATCATGGCATGGTGTTTTTTGGTGTGCAGTTGTGACAGGTATTTTACTAGCAAGGTAAATGCTAGCCGAAGCTAGAGATAAATGAACAAACTGACCATGGCAACTGCCGTCATCCTACGGCCATTGTCATCCTATGGCCATCATAGTAATCAACTAACATATTAAGATATGGATTCATCATTATTAATCTATAAACTAGACCATTCTAATAACAATGCATTGATGGGAGTTGTTGGTTGTGTTTTCCTTTTTTCTACGTTGGAATATATAGGATCAGTACTGGAAAATCGGCAATGATATCCGGTGAGGTGACGATGAGCATCATTGTCAACATCTAATCCATCAGCTTGGCAGCCCATTGGCCGGATTGATCATTGAGCCACGTCTGCTGGGAGGGGACATCATGCACACATGATGTGTGGCAGCAGCAATGACGAAGAGGGCGACAAAGGAGCCAAGGAGATGATTTCTCTCTGATGCGACTTGTCGCATCATAAGATCATGGCGGTAGCCGCCATTGTCATACGGCCACCATGGGGCCCCATTCCCAGCAACAACGCATAAAACAATCAACTGACATACCAAGCAACAGGTATTAGTCATTAAAAGTAGAAAAAATATCATTATTACCATTTTTATGACCTATTGCATCACAATGCATTGCCGAATCGGTGCGAAGGATCATTGTTGGTTGCGATGGTCGTACCACTGATGCAGAGCATCAGGGGCAATGATGACCACACACATACATCGTATATACCTCCCCTACCAAATCGTGTGCATGGATTGCCATGCTGTCCATCCTGGAGAGCATGGCAGTTGAAATCGCGGAGGTATTGTTTGGTACTCCCGATTTTAGGCCCCAAATCCTGTAGTATGATGTGTTAGGTGTGCATGCTCACGTGAGGACCAGAATTTTTGCATGGCAAGTCAGTAGGACTATGTCTTGGGGTGCCAAACACTGCTTTTCAGCCTGATCTGTTATTGAGGCGGTTCACTCCCGCCATTTTTTCGTAGTAACTTTGTACATACGTGTTTTCGGCCTTGCTCCTTGAAAGAAAGAATCGTGTCTTTTGTGAGAATCCTTCTCAAATCTTGTATGGCAATCTCACTCCCGCCATTTTTTCGTAGTAACTTTGTACATACGTGCTCGGACTTGGTTATTGTTAGAAAGAATCGTTCCTTTTGTGAGAATCCTTCTCAAATCTTATCCCGATGGCAAAATTGTTGTTGTACCTCCTATCCTTCCTATTACCCGATACGATCCGAGTGTTTGTGCGAGTCGAGTGTATTATTACAAAAGAGGGAGACGACCGTTTTTGGTCGTCCTACGAAAGTCCTGTGTGGCGAGAAAAAGGTGGAGCGCCAACGAAACCTAATGACAAGACTTCGCGCTGCGAAATGCCAACAAATCTCTTTCGCGGCCCGAAGAGAGTTGAGACGATAAGAAGTATAGTATTACTATTATTTTTTTTTTACACCAACAACGGATTAGAGGGGAGTGAAACCAGAAACTATGGAGCATCATCCATGATAAACGGCCCAACCACGCTTCTAGGGTCTTGGCACTTCAACGCCCCCGTCTATCGTAACGTGCTTCGAGGAATTGCGAGGACGCTCATCGCATGGTCCCACTCTATATAATATTATTCAAGCCAATCCTCAAACATTATTGGAAAGGAATCGTGACCACCTGGTTATCCCATCTCTCATTCCCATCGATATGATTCGGCCGTCCCCGACCCCCCCACGTCATTCGAAGACGACATACTCCGCATGTTATGATGCACAACAGCGATCCGTGGCACTCTCCACTCCCGACCCATCCATCGTGACGTCCCAACATTCATTGTCATCACATGACGCGAATCATCGCAACATGAAGATCTCACCGAGCACGAACGCTAGCGGTACGACCAATGATGATGGCGGCGGCAGCATGCGGGAACGTAGGAGACGACGATCGACAACGGTGGCTACGCCGGAGCGCCGACTTAATCCAAATCGCGCCCGCCACATGACCGGTCTTGCGACGTTCGCGGGAATCGCCCTGTTGGCCCTGGGGCCCCGGCGGGGCGAAGGCGCGACGATCATCGATCGTGACGAGCCGTCGTCGACGTCTTCGTCGTCGTCCTCACTACCCCGAAACCGACCGAGTCGGCGAGATAATCGTAGGCATCTGCACAGCTTCGATCCCTTGAACATGACCCTGATAGACAATTCTCCCCTATTGACTCGTCGGTACCTGTGGCTGCGTCAATCGGAGGCGTTGGAGCGATTGCTGGACGGGGAAATATGGGACAATGATGATGTCGAGGACGAGGAGGTGGAGGCGGACGTTTACGAATACGGTCGACTTGACTGGTACGGAACAAGTCCACGCAGTAGTAGTAGTCGAGGCGACGTCGATGGAAACCATCAACGGGTGGAGGGCATGACGACAACGCGGGGTAGCGGCACCCAACATCGTCGTCTCGCGAACATCGACGACGCGCTGAACGACGATTATTTCAACAATTACAATTCCAATGCGGTCGTGGATACGCCAAGTCCCACCAATTCGCCCACGCCCCCCCCCAACTCGATTTGCTATTCCAAGACGTGCTCCGTGAACGAGCAATGCACCAAGTTCCTATTCGGTTTCCTCCAGGGCACTACCGACGCGAAGGACAACTGCGAGGGCATAATGAACGCATACGTCGCCGCCGACTGTGGCACCATCAAGAAGAAGGAGGGGTCGAGCAGCGGCAGTCACGGCGCGAATGCCGCCGACGCGTCTCTGTCATACAACATGGACGACGACTTCAATGACGATTACTTCGGTATATTCTACGATCATCAGTGCTGCTCCTCGTTACGTTCGCACTACTACGAGTACTGCGACGATGCCGGCATACTCAGCGGCTACACCCTCCTCGTCGTGGCGGCGGTCATGCTTTTGTGCGAGTGCGGCAAGAGCATCGTCAAGAGGAATCGTATCCGATGGTTACCCGAGGCCGCGGCATGTATGCTCGTGGGTATGGCCGTCGCCTTGGGCGCAGGCGTCGTCGGTAAGAACATCGAGAATATCGGTTTCGACGAGGAGATATTCATGTACCTGCTCTTGCCCCCCATCATCTTCGAGGCGGCGTTGACAGTGAACAAGGACGAATTCAGGAGGAGGAGGGGGTCCATTATGGTCTTCGCGGTCTTCGGGACGCTAATATCGAGCTTTATCACAGGCGCGGCCGTTTACTACTCCGCCAAGTACTTCGGCGACGTCCAGCTTACCATACTTGACTCGTTGGTCTTTGGTAGTCTCATATCGAGCATTGATCCCGTCGCCATACTAAGCGTCCTCACCAGTCTCAAAATGAACGAGACCGACACCATCTACATTCTGGTGCTAGGGGAGTCCCTGCTAAATGACGGCATTGCCATCACGTTGTTCAAGAGTTTATGTCAGCAGTACGGATCAACAGCCACGGTTACTATGGACGACATACTGGGATCTGTGGCAGACTTCATGATCATCTCCTTTGGTAGCTGCGCCATCGGGCTTTTGTGCGGTGTGTTCTGTCTGTGCTACTTCCACCTCAATTTCAGCATCATGAACCCCGTGATGGAGGTGGCGTCCTTCTTCCTATGGGCTGTGGTTCCATACTGGATGTCAGAGGCGTTAGGCTGGTCAGGGATTGTAGCCATAGTCGTCATGGGATTCTTCATGGACATCTACCTCCGTCCAGGGTGGGACCCCGCCTCCTTGGAGTTGGAGGAGCGGCACCGCCAGCTCATGATCGCCCAGAGCTTCGCCTTGCCCGCTCACATGACTCCGAAAAAAGGCGGGGGAAATGAGTATTGCATGTGGGACGACGACGACCGGTCCGACGCTGACAAGTTTCGTTTTCGTGGGACAGCCGTGGACATACCGCCCCGGCTGAGTTTGGCGAGGATGGCCTCGGAGGCAAAGCAACAACCGCCGCCGCAGCCCGATACGACGCGCCAATTTAACAGTTTGTTCTCGAAGGAGAACGACGGGGACACAGTCGCCGCAGTAAGTATGACGACCAATCCCAACATAAGGGCCATCCTGATGAAGCGGGAATTCGTCCAACTGTCCCGCGAAGCGGACGAGCACGTCCGCTTCGTCGCCCACATCCTGAGCTCGTTATCTGAGAATGCTATCTTCGCCTACCTTGGCTTGTTTTTATTCAGTTCCAAATACAAATGGGACGCCGTCCTGTGCTCCATAGGGGTCACGTCCTGCATCATGTCCCGAGCGATCATGGTCATCTTCGCCAGCTGGTTCATTTGGTACATGCATGTCTTCCGTCAACGCGCTGGCTGCCAAAAGGTTGCACTAAGTACGTGTGTAGAGGAAGCGACTGTGGAATCGAAAGATACAAATTTGAACGGTGGTACAAGTGGTTCATCGGATGAGGTTAATTGTAGGAAAAATGACATCGACCCTCTCAACATGCCCGTCAGCAAGTCAGCGCGAGCTTTATCCAATTACAAGGTTCAGGTAGTTTTGATCCTTGCAGGTCTGCGTGGTGCCGTATCTCTGGCTCTCGTAGAGAGCATTCCCATCTACAACGGCGTTACAGGCATTGGTTCCAAGAACAAGCCCCTAATTAAGGCAATGACGTCCTCGTCGATAATTTTTACAATATTCGTCCTCGGCGGGGGAGCATACTATATACTTAAGTGGCTTGACATATCCAGCGACGACATGCTCATCAAGTCCCCCAACAAGAGTAGTTACAACACAAGTTTATACTATCCACCGATGGTTTGCGGTGCGCCGGTGTGCCTGCAGGAAATGAAAGAGGTAGAGCTGTCGAGGACATTGTCGTGGCGGAGTCAACCCTCCTTCTCGCCGTCGTATCGACCAGAAACGCTTGGTGTGTATGCTCCGCCGTACTTAGAGCGATCCCCGTCGTATCGGTCGGGAACGTTTGCTCTGCCGTCGCTTGCCCACTCAAGGAGCGACTCATCTCACATATCTTACGCTTCTGCTGGCCTGAACCGTAATGTTGTGAGAAATTACCTGGAAGATTTGGATGAAAATGGCATCAAATTATCGAAATCATCAAGTGATGGAGGGGATCCACCTGTTGCGTCGAGTGACAACCTGATGTCAAAGCCACAACCCGGAGCTCCACCATTTCTGTCGGACATAGTATAAATCCTTGGGCGCGCACACAATCTAACGAAATTTTCGAAACGTGCTCGCTCCTCTGGAGGAAATTTCCAACTTTCAACTGTAAGCCCGGCAACGGTGAACTTACACCGGCAACGGTGAAGGGTGGAAGATTCGCACAGCACATACTTGGATGGGAGTGTCTGTGTGCGCGAAATCGCAGCATGTTGTAGTACGTAAAGTAATCCGGCCAGCTAGAGGATCCTTTATGCCGCACATTTTTCCCAAGATGATCTTTTCTTTGGTTTCTACTAGTTTCTTTCAATTTCTTACTTTCTTAATCTCTCGTATTGTAGAACACTTCTTACATGATTCGTCAATATCAGCTATGTGATTAGCAATGTTCTCGATCTAATCGGTAGCAATATTATTGATCCAATCGAGTTGATTGGCCACATCAACCAAAAAAAAGACGTTGCCATCATTACCTTGTATAGATGAACTTCCATGTTTTCAAAATGACTTTTCCTTGGGATGTGTTCATATGGTGCTGACAATTCACCGCCAAGTGGAACGCCGAAATCGGTGTTGCATACAAGCGAAGAAAGCGCATTGTCAAGAAGTTCATTGGCTCTCTTGAGCAATGTTGACGTATCCCCAGTTTTCTCTCCGTCCGCTCTATGTCCATCTTTCTGCTGTGGTAAATAGTGAAGCAGAAATAATATTTCAAGGAATAAAATGCATGTCAAGCTCGCTTGTATCGCAACGGATAAGAGGGACTCCACGTAAAATTAAATGAAAACAGGACGATATCGCACGAAACGGCGAAACACTCCGCCAAGTATGGAGGTAAAGTTGGCAAAGCACACAAGGGCAAGGCAAGAAGCAAACTGCCTGTGAAGCAAAAAGATTGTGACGCACAGGAAGCTTATGGTTTGATATATCATTTTCCCTTAAATGGAAGCACCCGACAATAGCTACTAATATTTTCATTTACTGAAGCTATAACAGTTGGCTTCAAAAATTGATCATCTCAATAAAATTTATTATGTTGTATTACTAACAATTCATAACTCCAGGGCAAAATTACAGCTCAAATTTCTTCCTGCTCGGAAATGTCAAAGTCAACATTGCCACGTGCATGGCAAATACCATTGATAAAATCCCCGATGAATTGATCCATGACATTGTACCGAGTAATGCCCTTCGATATAGATAACGCCTTTGAGATCGTCGAAACATCGAAACTTTCGTCTGTTCGCAGACTGAATGGCTTCGTCCGATTCACTTTGTCATCGTACCACGTTAATTTACTTTTTTTTACAGTTTTCACCGAACTCTGAGAAACTGATCCAGTCGAGGGTGCTTCTGTCACAATAGAGACGGATAGATCAGAGCTCAAAAGTTCAGGTTGCTTTAGTTGGCAGCCATTCCTGAACACTGATCCTGTACGCATGGCACTCTTTTTCTGCCTTGCCGGATGATTAAGATTCGTCTTCGCATCTTCCGCATACAATATATGCGCCTCAATTAATCTTTTTGTTTCGTCGCAAATGCTAATATCACCAATACTTGCGAGGGATGAATACGATGAACAATCAGATTCGAAAGAGTCCGAAATTTGGTTCATCTTTTCGTATTCTAATTCCAGAGTAAGGCTAGTTTCTTGAGATGATAACTCTTGTGGCAATGGTGATGACACAGTGGGCCTTTCTATGAATGGATTGGCAGGTCCTATGGTCTTCGTGGCAGCGTGTTCTAGTTGATTCTCTGCATTACTCTCATGTATCTCGTCGGTAATTTTAACCGATTCATCGCAATCCCCAAGTTTCCCCCTTACTGTCCCATCCGAAGATGAGGATGACAGGCTTGATAATATATTACCAAGAGCAGTTGGATTCTTCTTGTTGCCAAGAGCAACCACCATCTTGAATTCATTCTTCTCCGCAACCTTCTTCAGTATTAAGAATTCATTGATGGATGAAGTGGGACCCTTGATGGGGATGCCGCATTGATCACTACCAATGGCATTCGAAGGCACGGTGGCAAGGACGATCGATGGCGACGGTGCGTCCGAGGACATGACTTTTGGTGACGATATCAAGGCATTCACTTGGTCCGCTGTATTCGCGTGCCCATCAAAGGTTACCAAATTAGGGTGATCATTCGAGAGTTCAGGTAGCATGAGCTTGGACTGCTCATCGGGTGCCAAATGGGGATATATTCTTGCGCTGATATCACCGCTGTGGCTTCCTTCCATATCGATTTCGACAGGGTAGGACGAGTTAAGCATATGTATCACGCTCGACGGGCTCGTCCTGTCTAATTTCCAGGTGGCATCACTCCCGTTGATAAAGTTGGATTCCTGAGTTTCCCCTGACGAACACTGAGATGGTATTGTGTATGTTAGTTGTTGCGCATCATCATCCCCGACCGCACGTGGAAATGCGTCGCCCTCAGCTATTGCCGCTGATGAGGTTGCATCCATGCCATTGAGACTCTTTTCCAAAATACTACAGTAGGTAGCCGAGCTCGGACTCTCGACTATCTTGGGCAGCACTCGCGCACTCGCACCTTCTGATCTGACTTTCCTCACTTTCCATCTGTACTTCCGAAGAGTATCGGAGTCTATGGGGCCAGTGAAACGATCTTTAGAGTTGATAGAGCTGTCGGTCTCGGTACTGAAATTACTGACATTACTGACATTACTGACATCATCGCTGCTATTCGAGTTGGAAATATCGGCCGACTTGAGATCACCTACGTCGTCGAGTGATTGACTACATGGGCTTCTCGGTCTGCCTACATCGAAGGAATGCTCACAGGGGGGGCTCGTTGGTGTGGTCGGACTACTCGGGTGTCTTTTGAAGAATTTGAGGCGATTGCTAAACCTGAGCTTGTTCATTTTTGTGATCGCTCGGAGTTCATCACTCTCTCTCCTCATATGAATCAATATGATATAAGATCATGCAGATTGGATGCTTCAGTAGTTGGAGACGGATATCTATTCTTCTTACTTGACCAGCGTTGAGCAATCAGACGCGCTTCTCTAGAGGTATTGTAGAGGCTTACTTCCAAAACTAACTTCTGTCGGAAGCAAATTCTTGTTTAGTCCTCGCTAATTTGGCTCCTTTCACGATGGAATCCTTTAATCAATTCGTTCTAACAGTAAAAACCCGAAACGGAAATATGTTAAAAGTAGTTAGTTACCTACCGATTCTGCCGGGGCGTAAGAGACGCCTCTCGCCATTTTATCGTTCGGGCGTGGCCAAAAAATCATAGGTACGTAGCGTATCGTACCTTGGTGAGCAAAAATCGCTCATTTAGGGGGGGTTGGTGTACCTAGTATTCCTGCGTAGGCAACGTTCCCGCCAGTTTTACCCCCACGGCACCTCGCAAAGCCGATGATGGTCGGAACCATGGCAATGGCAAAGGTTGTTAT
>JALLPB010000867.1:0-12424 GCA_036939975.1 Cyclostephanos tholiformis | reverse complement strand
ACGTATATGCCTAAGGGAAAGGAAACAAGTGCAGACCAACTTAGGTGGCAGCACCACCCAAATATTGTGCATGATCATAAGCAGATTGCATCTTCGTAATACCATACTTTGAAACAATACACCTGGTCAGCGGCATTCTTGTTCAACGACCGCCACTATTGGCTAGAGAGTTAAGGGAGCTGTGGGTTGTTCTGGTTTAAATTGATTCGCATTCGTTTTCTGTTCTCTATCCATCTAACTGCGCTCTCATTATCCTGTGATGCATTTGCGACGAATGAGCTTCGACAGAATGATGTAAAGCAAATGACGACGAATATGGAGGTCTTAATTTTAGAGTTGTTATCCCTCCTCTACGCAAGACTATAGCCTTCAACACTACAACGTATTCTGATTTTCCGCTCCCCAAAGCGTCACAGTAAAAAGAGAATTGACTTTCATCATGCCCAATAAAAAAAATAGATCAATGATAGTGGAACTATCAACAATTGCAAGAAGAACGTAAATGGATTTACAATCCCGGATCCGTGATACAACCGGGCCCACAACAACGCAGTCGGGGTAATTACCGTCTCCACCATCCAAGCCTGCGCTTGAGCCAGTCCCATGCAATGCAAGAAGAAACTTATTTGATCGTATTGCACATCCACCCTCGTCACATTCTTTTTGTCGTCGTAATAAGTGAACACGAGGACGTAAAAATCGAACCCAGGTAGGAACCACAGAGAGCGCTCGTTGTGCTCCTCGAGGACGAAATACGCCAATTTCCTATCCGGCTCATGCGTGAATGCATGCGTTTGGTATATCCGTTTTGAGATGCCTAGACAGCGCGTGTACACAGACTCGGCTAGGTAGACGTCGTCCCAGCTTTGCATGCGCCCCTGGCCATTCATGTTGAACTTGACATTGTTCGGAAGGTTCAGATTCAGCGGCTGGGTTATGGCCCTGATGAAGTTCTCGAGACCCACTTGAGCCACGAGGGTTTTCCGAGCGTCGATTTTATCATGTTTATGAATGATTTTTTCGGGAGAGGTGCACTTCGCTGTGAATTGTCCGACGGGAAATTTCTGGAAGGGTTGGAGGCCTCTCTTTGAGGAATGTTCATGGGCACTGGGAGATGATACCTTTCTCTTCTGGGTGAGAGTATTCGTACACATGTTGGACGGTTGGACGAGTTACTACTATCATAACAGATGAAATTGTGCCTTCGTCTTCAATCGTTGTTTGTCATGGTCAGACGAAAATCTGTGCAGACAAGTTCCCTCTATCCTAGAGTGCAAGCTACAGCGAAGTCGTGTGTGTTTATGACACACGTCATCAGTTCAGTGCAAAAGGGGGGGCAGAGGGCGCGGGGGGGAGCGGGCGGCGGAGGAAAAGTGCAACTTTTTTGGCGGGAGTCTGCGCCAAATAATTTGAAAATTTTATTGTAAAATTGCCATGCGACTACAATAGACGCGATTAGAACCGATGTGGCCTCGTCATCTGCTCGCCGTCCGTCGCCTGAGCGGCTCGCCGTCGCCTCCGTCGCCGTCATTGTCGTCTGTCCTGCGCGTTCCATCCGATGTTGCGCGGGGCATCCCCGACGACGTACGGCATATACTTCCCCTCCTTCACGACCTCTCCGACGGCGCACGTCGTGGCATTCCGCGCTGGGTGCCGACGGAGGATCGCGCCCCGTCGTCGCACGCCCCACGTAAGCGCAGCGCGTCGTGGCTCGAGATCACCTACCCCTTCTCGACCGACGTTGGCCTGCGCACGCTGTACATGCTCGCGGACGGCACGTCGATGCGCGCCGGCCGCTTCCTCGAGGAGCTCGACGCTTTCGCCGCCGACGTTTCGGTGCGTCACGCGCGGGCGGGCGGCGAGGACGGACGTCCGCCGCTGGCGGTGGTAACGGCGGCCCACGACGGACTGTCGATCTTTAGCTCCCTCTCGGCCGTGCACGACCTTCGCCTGCGTGGGGCGGTCGTATCCGTAGGGGAGACCAGCATGGAAGTTCGAACGGACGTTCTGCGGGTGAACGACGATAATTACTGCGGAGGACGTGGGGGCGAGACTCTCCTAGGATCGTGCCACACGATCATGGTTGCGAGAGATGCTGGCACCTTCGAAAAGGTGGCCGTGCCGCCATTGTGCGGTGGAGACGTGGAGTCCGCCGAGCTTGAGGCAGAGGCGGACCTGCGTCGGGCCAGGAGGTGGATTCTACGGGAACGGAATCTTCGAATTAATCCCCCGATGCCAGACGAGGTCCCGATCTTGCACGAGCTGTGGCGGGAAGCCCACGAGGCGCACCTGTCCGGGACCTTGGCAGAGCTTGTGCCGATGAACGCGAGCAGGATACGCAATCTCGAGGTCATGCAGCCGAAGAATCGCAACGTGAACGGATACATCTTCGGGGGGTATCTGATGCGTCGATCCCTCGAGGCGGCGTGGCTCTCGGCGTTTAAGCACTGCAAGCATCCTATGGTCTTCGTGGGCGCCGACGACGTCACGTTCGCTAGGCCAGTCGAGGTGGGCAAGATCATCGAGGTTTCATCTCGCGTCGCATTCGTCGATCCAGAAGGATTGACTATACGGGTGTTCGTCGATGTCAATCACATCTCGCTGGAGTCGGGGAGGCAAGAGCCGACGTGTGAGTTCCACTTCGTTTTCCACACGCCGCCGGGGTCTCCGAGAACGCCGCAGGTGCAACCAGTAACGTACGCACAGACTCTCCTTTGGCTCGAGAGTCGTCGACGATGGCTGGCGTCCAAGTCAGAAGCACGTCATGTTGACGGAAGATGATTGCATGCGCGTTGACCCTGTTATTGCGGAGCGAGATCGACTCTTGGATGAAACCGGAGCGAACGAATGGTTATTCGGGTATGGTACAATAAGATGAAATGCTTTCACAAAGCTATCCCAAACGCTCTTTTCATGCAGCGTTGTGCTTTCGTGAACTTTATGCGCGCATGCCTCGGACTGGCACCGGATATCACATGTCATTGGAGCACCGCTTCGAGAGTACCCTCGCGTCGTTGGGTGTCGAGTAAAACACAAACAAGTAAATGCGTCTCATCAAAAAGAAAATAGTGTCTAATCAAACCTTAGATAATCCTGGTTCGGGCCTTCGAGGGCAAGCCGAGGGGACAAATGTCGGAAGAAACTAAAGCCAAATTGAGCATCGCCCAAAAGGGCAAGCCGAGGGGACCAATGTCAAAAGAGCATCGCCCAAATGGGGAAGAGTAAGAAACAAAAGATGGAGTAGTTGATCAGGTTTATCTAATACCTGGGTTGTTCAACTATTGATTGGACGCTGACAGAGAAGGGGAAAGAGAGCGGGGAAGGCAGAAATTTTTTTAAATATGGGCTTAGATTTAAAACTGCGGAGAGGCAAAAACTGAGACCCCTGAACTGAGGTTGAGGGAATGGGCAGAATTTTGACCTAAGGCAAGCCATGAATGCAGACTNAGGCCTATGGTATCATATATCTACCTACTAGAGGGATGGCGAGGAGGGGGGGGGGAGTTGGGGGGGGCTGGCCCCCTTTCCCTCAGGCTCACTCTCATTTCCACCTCACTTTTTGTTTGCACCGGACGAGCAGGCAGTCCCCGCGATCGAATTAGAGAGTAGTTCTTAAAAGTAAAGACACGCAACCATGCAAACACACTCAACTTGGGCTGACTGGTTCATTAACCACCCCAGCAATGATGCAGGTAATAAAAATCTCAATGCATTTACCAACGTTCTAAGTTCTGGTGATCCTGTTGACTCAAAACTAAGAGCTTTGGTAGAAGAAATCGACACCATTATTTTAGCAGCAGATTCAAACAAAAACAATATGATCTTGCATTCTCCGACAAACTTTGGCAGAACAATGTCTCGCCCAGACAACAAAGTAGTATGCATGCTCGGCCTTGGATCTCAAGCCTCATCATGCATCCTTATTGACCTAGACATGGCCTTCAAAGATTTCCAAATTGTGGTCCCATCAGTTCAAGAACTAGCTGGTTGTGAATCAGCCAAAGAGGTCGAGAACATTCCTGCTCCCAAAGTGAATGGGGTTGTGGGATTTGAGGGCTCTGCCATTTTTATCCCGGGCCCGGTCCTCAGAAACTCGATCGTTTCAGCCAACACAAAGAATCCCTTTGAACTCATTGCAATCATCACCCAAGTGGCTCAAGCCTTTGATCTAGAAAATGAACTAGAATCAACAGCGGTAACTCATGCAGACAATCTAAATGCATGGCTTTACAAAAGTGAAGAAAGGCCTCATCAGCAAGACAAGATACACCATAAACCCAGATGACACCAAAATCTTGACCTTCTGCAATGAACGCCACTCACATTGCATCATAAATTCAACAGTAACAAATATGAGAGCAGGAGGGTCAGTTTGTTGACAATGCATTGGTCATAAGTCAGCTCACCAATGCAATTTCTCTCCAGAATGAAGAAGCTATCAAATCGAATAACCTTCGAAGAAAAGCAATCAAATGCCAAATTGAACACAAAGAGAAAAAGAAAGATAGAACCAATAAACTTCACACACCGTTCCTCAACATGCTTGAAAAGGCAGCAGCCACTGATCAGGATTATGAGACACCTTCTTGCCTTTGTTTCCTCAATGCGAACAATGTTGGCCTCACTTAATATGAACTCATCCACCAATTCAATCAATGAGGTTTCCCAGGTGCGACCTTTGCATCAGGAACAACACAAACACTTTACCTTGGTAATTTCCTATACATGGACTCAAGCTCACCAAGCAATTTCATGTTCTTTGCCTTTCACAACAAGAGCCAAACTCCTCAAGTCAACAAATGGACTACTTCATCTACCACCTTATCCAAGAACAAGGTTAGAAGAAGTCAATCAAAGACATCAAAGCATCACTAAAACAAGACCATTCACATACCAAAAGATTTCGTTGGCCTTGGGACTCAACTCCAACTGTTTACAACAGCATTGTCCATCTTCTTCGGCAATGAGAGCATCTGCACAGAGAAGCTAAAATACCTCATCATTCTAGTTGGTCAAGACAAGAAGGCTATTTGTGACCAAATAGCCTTAGATGACTTCTTTGCAGGAAAATTCCTTTTTGCAGTAGATAGACAAGTTCAATAATGGTAAGGATCATGCCAGTCAACAACCATGTTCTTGATTTTGACAACTTACTTGAACAAGTTTTCAATGGAGTTTTCAATCTTAACATACCTCCAACTTTCAAAAAAATCGAATGACTTCCCAATCCACCAGCCCGGGATGAGATGGAACAAGTTGCAGCCACAGGAGGGAGAGACAAGGAAGTTAATGGTGGCAACAAGAGGAAACAAAAAAAGAGAATGGAAACAGCAACCTCATCAGAAACAATTTGCAGGATGAGGATGTTGTCCCCAAAGGTAACAAGTCATGGAAGGACACGTTCATTAAGCAATTCCCTCAAGAGCAGCCTATTTGGGAAAGCAAAGTCTAAATGTGTGTGAGGTGGCATATTAAGAGCAACTGCTATGACAACTGTGCCAGAGTAATCAGCCACATCAGCAAAGACAAGATCCCTGCAAAGAAAAAGGCAAATTTCCTCACCTTCATGAAAAAATGCCATGACACAGCAACAACGGGCAACTGAGTGCCCAGGTTGGAGCCTAGCAGGGTCCGACCATCAAAGAAACCTCCCAACATTCCATTGCCTGTTGGATTCAACAACATTGTCCTGTCATCCCTACAAAAACATCAATGACAACACTCACCCAACTCCCACCATTACAAGAAACACCAGCTTAAACACCAGACACACAAAATCCTTGGCTCCCATCATCATCATCAGTGACAACAAGAGCAACTTGGTCATCATTTGACAGGACACCAAGATTGTGTGCTGCTGCATTGTTGGATAGCTTGAAGATGAATTCTGGTGCATCTGGGGTGGGGCAGGGAATATCCATTACGTTCCTGATTGTTGATATCAGGTTGTCTGGCCACTTGTTTGCTGATGAAAGGAGGGGGGCAGGTGAGCCGGTTGTCAGGCTGCTCAGCGGGTTGCATTGACTTTTTGTCATTGTCATGCTCAATTTGCTTTTCAGAATGCTCAGTTTGCCCATCAACTAGCTCAGTTTCATTTGCAAAGTTGAGTGTTTGTCTCCTCTCTCTTGGGTTCATGTGAAGGAGACAGAGGTAAGTTAATATACTCACTGATCAAAGAGTTTACCTGATTCATTGTTTTGGCTAAAGTTGTCTCCCTTCAGGCTTTTTGTTGCATTGTCTCACTTGTTGTACTTGATGTTGATTGCAACCAGGGGGAGATGCCTGTTGGTTTGTGTAAAGCTGTGCTTGGGGCTGGTGGGAGGCTGAGGGTGCGTGGCAGATATGATGGAGTTATGCAGGATCATGAAAGCTTGAATTCCAGCGCAAATGCAAGAGGAGCCAAAGTGTTGGGTGGCTTCTCTGGTGGTTGGGTGCTGCTAGGCCCTGACCCGAGTAGTAAATCTTTCTTTGCGTTCGCTTTGTCTCTCTTCTTGTTCTCAATGAGGGGAGATTCTCTTCATTTCTTCATGAAGGTGAGGAAATCTTCTTTCTGCTTGGGCATGACCTTGCTCCCTGGAATGTGGCTGATGGATCGGGGGCAGGAATCAAAGCAATCTCCCTTGATGTGCCAGTGTGCGCACATTTTGGTGTCCTTGTCAAAGTTGGGGCGGTACTTGCGGCACTGGGAACGGAAGTTTTTGTCCCAAGATTCGCCGCTTGCTAGCTTGAATTCGTCCAGCTGTTCTGTGTTTTTCACCACATTGCCGGCCTCCTGATTCTTCTTTCTGCATTCTCCTCTACCCTTGTTCTTTGTCTCATTGCCATCTGTTGAGCTAACAGTGCTTGAGCTGCCATTGACTTTTTTGAAAGTTGCAGGGAGGTTGATGTTAAACTGTCCGTTGAGGACATCATTGATGATCCTATCAAAAAGGAGCATTCTGTCATCTGCATTAGAGTGGGAGACTGATGCAAGTTTGCACATGTTGAGCCAATGCTGAAGATGACAGTCAATAGCTATGAGAAATTTGGTGATGAAGTAGTTGTCTAGAGCAATGTTGTCATGGAAGGCCTTCTTGTTGTGCCCAACAATTATCAATAGTTGGTGTAGGCTTGTTGCGCAAATGCTCTCCTCTCCGAAAAAGATCTCACAAGCTGCAGAAAAGATCTGGAGTTGAGTGCCCATACCATTGAAGTTGCTTAGTATGTGTACTGATTGTTTCAATGACGCTTTGATTTGGTCAATCATCTTTTTCTGACCCTGCGTTTGAATTAGTTGGCAGACGAGGTAATCATTTTGTCATGCATTGGAAAGGGGTTCAGTTTTGTAGAAGGCAAACACTGTGAAATTGTTTGGCATGCTTGAGTTGGCATATAGGAGATCGCCAACGTAAAGGGCTTGGACTGTGCCCTGAGCAAAGCCGATGTCTTGGAAATCCATCTCCTTAAATTGAGTGCCATTCCAACATTTTTAGAATTGATGAATTGGGAGAGAGAATCGGGAAGGGTGAGTGAATTGTCAGACGAGCTCTTGGCTGATGTATGATTGATCATTTTGATCATTTTGAGGATGGAGGCGTGAATTTTGTTTGTTCTGTCCTTTTTCGCTTCATCTCTGGTGATGGTACATTTGATCTGTTCAAGGCAAAGTCTATTTAATTCGACTTCTTTGTTTTGGGTGGATATTGCGTGGGTGAGTTGGCTGATGACGGACGAGGAGTCGAGAGTCACTGTTGCTCCCGTGGTGCATCCTGAGATGCATTGAGCATGAGGTTCTCTGGAGAAAGCTGAGATCTTGGCATTGTCTGGGTTTGGCTGAAAGCAAGTTTCGTTAATGAGGCCTGTCTTGACTCCATAAAGTCAGGCATTGAGATCGTCAGCATGAGTAATTGCCTTGTGAGTTTGTGACTTGTCGCTTTCATGCTCAATGTCAAAAGCTTTTGCAGCTGCAGTGACAATTGGAATCAGCTCAAATGGGTTAGTAGTGTCTGCTTCTAGGATTGTGTTCCTGATAATCGAACAAGGAATGAAGACTGATGAGCCTTCAAAGCCGATCAAGCCATTTTCCTCTGGAGATGGGATGTTGGCTACATCTTCGGCCATCTCACAATCTGCAAGTTCATTAAAGGAAGGGATGGCAATGCGATGATCCGCAAGAGCAGATTTTAGATCAATTGAGACATATGTTCCCTGGTTCCAAAGACCAATCATGCAGACCACCTTGTTCGATGGCCTTGATCTTGTACCGCCAAAGTTTTTGGGGCTGTGAAGGATCAAAATGTTTTTGTTAGCGTCGGCAGCGTGTCGATTTCCTCGACGAGGTGTTTTAATTTTTCTTCTTCCGAGAGGCCTGCGCTTAGGATGTCACTAAAATACTGGAGGTTTCTGTTTCCTTCGTCATTGTTAGGGAGGTTGATGAACCAGTTGATCCAATTGGATTGTTTTGACATTTTTACTGAGCTTGTTAATTGCTACCTAATTTGATCGCAGTCTTGGGGATCAAGACGAAAGCGAAATGAGGCTCCACAAGTTTATTTCTCACTCTAGCAAAATTTTAAGATTCAAAATTTGTTGGTCTGTCTCTCCCCTCTCAGCTCTTATGCTCCATGGCCGGCGTCCACATAATCGCCGCATTAATCGTTCAAGTGCAAACTGATGGGAATGGCAGTTTTGCAACACACTTTGGCCAGACTTCGACGTGGAAAACGTCCAACGGGCATTCACTTGGTAGGGCAAATGCAAGAGGAGATTCGTGGGTAGATCAGAGATTGAGGTGTAAATTGGAGACTGGAAAGATCTCATTCAACGATGCAAAATTTTTGAATAAGGAAAACGATTTGGTCATTCTGGCATGGCTGGGAAAATACAGCGCAACAGTACTCTATTTTATCAAATTTAGGTGTAATAGCAACTTCTGAGTCCTCCTAGAGGAAGTTTGAAAAGATCAATCTCATTGAAACGTTTTTGTGATTCTAAGAAAAACTGGTCAACATCACTAAGCATCACATCTTTCACCTATTCTCTATTTCTTGCGAGCACTTGCCTTCGCAGCACGTCGTCGAGCACTAGCGCTACCAGCGCCACCTCCAGCGAATGATGTTCCTCCTCCTAGGTTGAAAGCATTTGCCGGGGTTGCACTAAAGTTGGATCCCACAACGATGTTAGGTTTTTGTTCAGCAGCTTGTGAGGCACCAAACTGCAAAGAAGCAAATACAGGTGGCTGGGTTGATGCTCCAAATGAATGAGAGATGGTGGTAGTTCCGAACGAAAATGGAGCAGGAGTGGAGACCGCTGAATCTGATGCTGCAGGAGTTATGGTCCCTCCTGTTGGGGCTGCCCCAAATGAGGAACCAGCAATAGAAGACGTTGATACAGAAATACTCGTTTGTGCAACAGTGGCGGGAGTAGGCTCAGAAGTAGATGCGAAAGAAAACGACGCAGGCGTCGGTGTCGATGAAGCTCCTGTCAGAGTTGCTCCGGATGAAGCTGCTCCGAACGAGAAGCCAGCTCCAGAAGACGACGATGCAGGTGGAATTTCCGTCTGTGCAGCAATGGCAGGCGACGATCCAAATGAATTCGACGGAGGAGCACGATCCGTCGATGATGTCGTCGCGTTATTCACCGTTCCTGCTGATGGAGCCACGCCAAATGCGAACCTGGCACCGGAAAACGGGACGGACGCAATACTGTCGGCCGATGTGGCGCTGTTGAACGAAAAGGCGGGCACGCCAGCTCCATCCGCGACAGCTATCTCCACAGAGGGCGTCACAGCCGTGGTGGGAGCTTTGTCCACAAGTCCCTCCGCCGTGGATGCCGTTGTCGTGCCGAACGAAAAAGCAGTCGTGCCCTCACTCGCGTCATCGCCTAACGACAGAGAAAAGGAGGACTTGGCCGGGGTATCGGTCCCCGTCATCTTCGACGCGGGAGTGGCCGCCGCCGCAGCACCCAGGCTGAACTTGCTCGGAATCGGAGTCTTCGGGGGTGTCAGGACATGGCTCGACGATGGGGTCGAGGGATCGATTGGGTTTTTCGGGGGCGGCGTGCCAACCGTGACTCCCCCATCACTGCGCTCCCTGTCGTTATTGCCCACAACGTCCGACAATGCGGCATCTGCACGATCGAACTTGCCGCGTTTCGCGTTGCCAATGCCCGCCCCCTCTCCACGTCTAGGAAACGACGATGGCACGTTCGACCGATTTTCCTTCTCGTCTCGATTCATCGCGCGCCACACGTGCTCCTCCTCGTCGCGCCCGCGCTTGGGCGTGCGATTCCTGCCGAAGACGACGGTCGGCGTCAGCCGCGGCCGACGATGTCGACTGAGGCGGGATGCTGCGCCGAGGAGGGCGCCGCGTCGTTTGCGAGCGTTGATGTTGACCTTGCCGTCGATTGCGATCGCGGTGACTGCAGCGGGGGGGGCGGTCAAGGGTCCAGTCGCGGGGAAGGAAGTCGGGACGACGTTGCCAGAGGAGGCAGACGGTCTTTGACCCCGATGCTCCTCCTGATGTTGTTGCCGTTCTTGTTGCTGTTGTTGGCGCATCATCCGTCCATAGCGCTTCGACAGCGGGGTGATCGTGGGAAGGAGGCCGTATTTTTGGATGTATCTTTGCTTCCTCGCCTCTTCCTCCTCCTCCTCCGCGAGTTCTATGCCACTCCTCCCCTCCTCGGCCGATATTCTCGGTTGCGGCGATCGCGTATCCCGTCCCGTGTCTGATGACATCGACGAACGCGCCGTCGCCATTGTAGACGTTTCCGCCACCTCCGTGGCGACATCGTTCGTGCCAGATCTAGGGGGGGCAGCGGCCCCACCGGCGGCGATATTCCGTTCTCCGATGCACTTAAAAGGAGGGAAAATCGATCCCTCTGCAATCGTGGACGACGACGACGACGTCGTCGTCGTCGTCGTGGTCGTGTATTGCGTCGTCGGGGTCATCTTTTCTACCTCGCCCGATAACCCGCGTACTTCCCCCCCCGGTCGACGATCGTCCGCCATCCCCCCCGTCTCCGTCGTCGTGTCCACCTCCCCCACCAACGCGTCGACGACGACGCCGTCGTCGCATCCCCGCTCCAACAACATGACCTTGCGTGCGCTCGCCGGTAGAGTCTTGTCGTATCGGAATCGTTCCTCGAGGACCTCGCCCCGTTCGGTCGTGGAGAACAGCACTCGTCGCGCGCCGGCGTTGCCGCTGTTATTTTTTCCCCCCGACGACGGAGTGTCGCGTCCGGGCGTCGTCGTCGTCGTCGTCGTCGTCGTCGTCGTCGAGCGTAGTCGTCCGCCGGATCGCAAGACCCCGGCCACGGGAGTGGTCCTCTCGTCGGCCGTCGTCGTTATGCGCCCCGCCGTCGGGGGTACGACCGAGGACGTGACGCCGACGAGGGCGAAGGAGGAAGAGGACGACGAGGACGACGAGGCTGGGGGGGAGGAGGATGATGACGGATACGCGAATCCCGAGAACGGCAGTCCTCCCCCCCCTTCCCCCCCCCTCCCCCTCCCCCTCCTCCTCCGAGCGAACGGAGTGCCGTTGCGAATCGTCTCCCCGAGGGATGCGATCGCCGAATAATGCACGCGACGCGGGGGGGGGGGCGGTGGCATCGCGCATCCATCGTCCCCGACGTCGTTTGCATCGGGAGCCTCCCGCGTCGTCGTCGTCGTTGTCCCCCCCCTCCTCCTCCATCCCCGTTGTACCGCGCCGAACACCATCTCGGACGAGAGGGCGGATATCGCCGTCCCGAGGATGGTCCGTATCGAGAACGCGACAGGCGGCAGGAGGAACTTCGATGCATCGTGCGCCAATCGTAGCATGGCACGTCCGGTCTCGAGCATCGCGACTACGACGTCGTTGATTGGGCGGGGGGGCGGCGCGCGATGATCGACGTCGATGATGGAGGGGGCGGATGCCGCCGCGGATGACGATGAGGGCGTCGTCATCGTCAGCGTCGTACCCTCCCGTATCGATCGGGATGTCACCGTCGTCATCATCGTCGAACGACGATGCGGCGAGACCATCGAGACATCTTCGTGGGACGAGGAGTATTGACGACTCCGATCGGTCGACGGTGCGACTGCTCCGTCGGGAGTCGACGTCGCAATCGACGACGACGAGGACTTGTGGGGGGGGGGAACGTACCTTCCGCCGTGGACCCAGCCGTCATCGTCATCGTAGTCGTCATCGCCGCCGCCGTTGTTATTAATTCGCATCCTGGCGGCGTCTCGGACGATGGCGTGTGTGATTTTTCTTCGTCGTCGTCGTCGTCGTCGTCGTCGTCGTCGTTGGCTGCCGGTCGTTTGTGCGATGCTACTAGTGTATTTTTTTGGCGCATGCGACTCAACAAAATAAAAAATTGAGGTGTGCCGTTTGTGTGTGGCGATGGACAGAGGTTGAGGGAAATGAGGGGGAAGCCCCCTAAAATTATGTTACACTATTATTTT
>JALLPB010000866.1:0-12420 GCA_036939975.1 Cyclostephanos tholiformis | reverse complement strand
AGTTAGTTGGAATTTATCAAACTCTTGAATAGCAATCATAATTCTAAGTTTATCTTGGAACCCAATGTTATAACCCGGCTACGATATAATCAAATAATCCGTTAGCTTCAACACAGAGTTGGAGCGCATTGCACCAGCAGCATTGTTTGGATTTGTTGGTCCAAAGAACCCACACTCTGCCCCCATTTTCATGTCAATGCCCAGCACATCTGGCACCACTTCCGCCATTAGGATCACCCACATTGGCATAGATCCCTCTGCTGCCTTCTTGCATTGGAAGTTGAATGACTGACCATCTTTGGCAGTTCTGAAGATGCGGAGGTGATTGGATGTTAGAATCCAATTCCACCATACCCAATAACCTCTTTGATCTCATGTACTGCATCCCTAACTCCTTTGCTATCTCAACCAGCATTTTTGCAGTTGTCATTCTGAGCAGGAAATGTTATCGTACTGAACAAGCAAGCCAGGTGGCTCATCATGATTCTCCTCCCCAATTGTCTTGTCTGTCACCCCCTCCCAGATGAACTCCTTGATCTTTGGAATATTGTTTGAAACACCACAATCAACTCTTGCCTCTTCCTCCATGGCATGATTGTAATGGGCAGCAAGTTTGCATTCCGCCTCTTCCTCCCATTTGATGGAATCATTGCCCAAAGCTCCACTATTGAGATGGCGATGTGTGCAGCCAAGTTGTTTGATACCATTGTTGCATTCGTTGACTTGTCCATCAATGACAAGATCCCACTTCCAACCAGGCAATTCACTCAGACCTTGCATGGGACGGAAGTTAAGACTAAATCTTGCTCCATCGATGGGCATTTTTGATCAGCCAAGAATGATTCCCCTGAAGTACTGGGTCTTTTAGCAACATTTGTGCCTGAGGGGGTGGGGGACAGACTCCCAGACCCCTATATTTTTGAAAAGCTGAGACTGTCAGCTTTCCAATGATATAATAATATTAGGAGGGTTTGCTGTCAAGTTCCTTAATTAAATCAATTCTACCTATGCATATGCACCTAAGAGTGTTTGTGATTGGAAAATCAATCACAGCCCAATAAAGAGATAGGGTAATTCATGTTGCCATCATGTCACTGCCAGCATGATACAAGTCCTTGTCATTGCATGGCCATCCAAAGGCACCAGCAAGCAGGTTGTTAGGGCTCATTTTTGGTGGCACATGGGAGCTAAAAGCATGGGCGCCCTGCCAATCCTCCAATTTTCTTCACACGCCAGGAATGATGTGTGAAGAAGCAACTCTGAGTTCATGTCAAATACTGCCCTGCCACCAAACATGCTTGTCATCCATCCATTTTGTGGCAGGAGGGGCCGCCTCCATCATCACCATTAGGATGGGATAGTTCCTTCTTTGTTGAACAATGGGAGAGTGCCGTCATTGATGAACAAATGGGGAGTGCCAATCGGGGGGGGGAGTTCCATAGCTGACTATAATAAAATCCAAGTTCATGTCAAATACTGCCCCGCTGCTCAACTAGAGATAAAAATAAGTTAGCCTAACTTTAGGAGTTAACTTAGATTTTAATCTTTTTGTCTTAACTCCAACTTCCAAACTTTGCTGCTTTGAAAAAAAAAACTGCAAAAAAAACCTAACTCTAACTTTCCAAACTTTGTTGTCTTGAAAAAAGCCTTACTTTTACTTTCTAAGTTCATTGACTTCCCAACTCTAACATCAGGCAATCCTTGTAGGAAGTATACAGGTATCTACCATATATATGTTACTCCTCATATGCAAATGGAACTTGTTTGCAAATGAGAAATGACTTATTTGCAAATGAAACACTTTGATCTACTCATTTGCATATGAGTACACATCTACCATATTTTCAGTCACTAGTTGGTCAAATTAAGTAAGTAAGTGGTAAGTGCTACATGCTGTCCTGCACGAGGTCTTTTCAAGCTGATATTGCAGGGCTGTCCTCATCAACATCTCAGGTGAGTCTAATCCAAATATCATGGCATTTGGGGAGCATCTACCATCAATATAGGATGGTGGATGCAAGAGGGAGGGAACCCCCAATTCTCCCAGGAACTTTGCTGTTTTGGTCTCTTCACTCACATCACCTTGAATCTATTGTTGTGACAAGTCTACCATGCTCATATTGCAGAGACGTCCTCATCAACACCTCAGGTGAGTCCAACCTGAACATCATGGCGTTTGGGGAGCATCTACCATTGATTTAGACTTTGGAAGGTGGAAGATAATGAAGCTCTGAAGTGTTTCAATTTAGAGCATATTCTGGATGCAGAGACACTGGGGCATCTTGAACCACCTGAATAAACTATGGAGGACCTTCTAAGGGAATTGGATGACAAATTGGATGAATGATAAGTATTATGGTTTAGTGACATTAAAAATTAGGATGCATTACATTTGGTAGAACAATCAATAAATAGTGGTTATGTCTATCAAAGTGAGTATGAAAGTGCACTAACATTTTAGCCTAACTTTAGGAGTTAACTTAGATTTTGACCTTTTTGTCTTAACTGTAACTTTCCAAACTTTGCAGTTTTGAAAAAAAAAACTTACTCTAACTTTACAAACTTTGCAGCTTTGAAAGAGAACTAAACTCTAACTTTCCAAACTTTGATGGAAAAACATTTTGTCTAAGTCTAACTTCTGAGTTCAACTTTTTTATCTCTGTGTCCAAGAACGTGCTTGTCATCCATCCACATTGTGGCAGGTGGTGCCACCACCATCATCACCATTGGGATGGGAGAGCACTTTCTTTGTTCCCGTCATCGATGAACAAGTTGGGAGTTCCAACAAGGGGGGGAGTTTTTTTCTGTAGCTGACTACAATAAACCTGTGTCAAATACTACCCTGCTGCCCACTCATAATCCATTTACTTTGTGGCAATTGGTGCTGCCACTGCCCCATCATCACCATTGGAATTGGAAAGTGCATACTTTGTTAAACAATGGGAGAGTGATGTCATCAATGAACCCCATCAACAAGAAGGTGGAAAGTTCAGTAGCTGACTATGATATACCATTACAGTTGGGATTGAAGACAATGCATGACTCCATGGATGAATGAAGGATTGGAAGGTGGGAGTCCCTTGCATTTTTTTATTCTGGCATTTTACCATGATGAATTAATGGGGATTCTATAATTTGCTTTTGTAAAAGCCTCAGCACCCAGCTAAGTGTGTGCCATAAAAATGAGTGACAAAAATATTCTTTGTTGATGATGCCAGCTTCCAAGAAACCATGCAAGATGCTTTTTTTAGCATACAGATGTAGCAATTTCTAGAAGAACCAACAAGAAGTCAATTAATGCATTTTTCTTTGATGACTTCAAGAACTCCTTGGAATGAAGCATGTCATTGATGAGTCTTTTTATTGGGCATCTGTCCACTGGTATGTCCCACACGGTGTGTTGTGTACATATCTTACTGTGGCAATTGGAGCAAGTGTAATGCTAATGACCTTCATAGAGTCGGCAGCATGTCATAATATTGGTACCATATACCTTTTCACCTTTTGTGACCTATTCAAGATAAAATGTCTATTAGTCGTCTGATTGTTGCACAACATTTTTGTGTTTCCTCTAAGACATTAACTGTGCTCTCTGGCCATGATGCTGTCAAAAATAGGTACTTTGTTGCTTCGAATTGCTTGGTACTTTATTGCTTTGAATTGCTTGTCTGTTTTTGTTTGGATTGCATGTGTAGATCTTGACTTAGTTTCACTTCTGTCCTCAAATGCATAGCTCACTCCCCCCCTATGCTGCCATGACATGGTTGTGGTCATTTTGCCAGCAATGTCTGTGTGTTGTTGATTTATGCCATATGTGATTTGTCTCGCCCAACATTATGAGCTAAATGCAGTTGATTGTTGTATTTTTCTATTGATTGTTGCTCCATCTATTTAAATGGAGCAGAGTTTGTATTTCTTTCTTGTCACAAAGAAACAATTCAAAGTCATGTGCCTGGATAATCGATTGGCATCAGTTTCATGGCCATCCTTTCCTCCAGATGGATGAAGATGCCACAGTGTCCATTGGAATGGCAATCAATCCACTGTGGTGTAGGACCCCACTCATTTCATTCAAAGTAATGAATATTGTGCAAGCATCTTCAATGGGAGTGTCAAGGAGGGATAATGTGAGGTTGCCCATAAGTTTTGCTGACATCCTCCAAAGGGTGATGGCATAGGATCCTACCAGCAGCATAGGGACTGGGGTTGCATGGTAGAGCAGAAGCATTTTTTTGAGTTTTTTGGCAGGTGTGTTGTGGTCTTTGAGGACAGCTTATGGACAGTATTTTTGAGCAGACAGTTTTTTGAGCAGTAACTTGAGATCAATAGCGGGGGCATTTTTTAATTCAGGCACTACTCCTCCATCCCACAGTTATTCCTATATTTTGCCATTTTTTGCATGGATCATGGGCTGTCTTAATTTTCATGAGTTGACCCTAGTACATAAAAAATGCAATTTTTTCTAGCTACCTTCAGTGCAAGAAATGCAGAAAGAAACATTCCCAAATATTCATACATACTTAGAAAATCTTAAAAAGTCAATATAAATTTTCAAATAATAATATTGTATGATTTGATCACACAAAGGGTATTGTTGTGTGTGCATGTCATGTGCAATTGCACCCCTCTATGCAAAAAAATGCAAAACGTGACATTTGCGGAATTTACATTTTTACTTAGGAATGCATAGAAAAATCAGTACTTAAAAAATAAGAATGATTGTGGTCACCATCTGTATGGCATAAAATGCAAATAATTTTGAGATGGAGGAGAAGTTGGTCTGGCAACAATGAGTCAATCTGTCAAACTTTCTTGGCATCAGTTGATTTGGCAAATAATAAATATTGACACAACAGCTAATCTGGCAAACTCTTTTCACCTCCATTGATCTGGCAACAATGAGCCGATCTGGCAAATGCTTTTTGTAAATAATTTACTCACAGCTAATGTACAAGAAGACTACTGATTCCTTTGATCTCCTTGGAATGCATCATAATCATATGAGAATAACAATTTTTCCATGCAAACATAAAAGCTGACTATCTTAGCACCTAAGTGGGATTGCCATAGGCACCTACCACAGTTGCTTTTCAACTCAAATCCAAGCGACCCCAGATAACTTCCCCCTTCTTCTCCTGGCCTCACCACACCATAAATCTTACCTGCCATCATGTCACCCCCCCCTATCTGACTTATATTCCCATCATGACTGGAAACCATACACAGAATGCAGCAATGAAGATGTTGACAATGATGATGTTGGCCTTCCCATATATCATTCTCAAAGCAGGTCTTTTCAATGCACTCAATGATGTCAATGAAGACAATCCAGCAGTTGAACAATTTGAAGCAGAATATTGTCACCTCACCAATGCTCATCATTTAGCCCAGTCACCATGGAGAACACCACCTGCACAAATAACCACTCAGGTCAATGGTTTCCCCATTCTATGTAATTCAATCATGGCCAACTCATGTGATGTCCATACTGGTGGATATTTCATTGTTGGCATCCCATAGCAATATCTGGCATTGCCACACCTCATCCTTTCCAGATAGAGGGAATCTACTGATCTGTACAACTAATATCAAATATCAGTAAATTCGAATTTACGGCCAGACCACCTCCGAGTATTCAAATTTATGGGTTAAACTTGCTTTGTAATTTCGAATTTATGGGTTATTTGGTCATTTTGTGAAGTTTTTTGAAGTGCAAATTCGATATGACACAGCTAGATCAGCCCCTAAATTTGAATTTACCACATCTAATATCAAAGTTTGGCCTGTCAATATTCAATATTATATGGCAAACAGCCCATAATATTGAATATGGCAATAAATTATGACATACATAGGTGACATATTGCCATATTTGAAAATTCTAAATGCACAGAATATTAAATATGGTGACATATCAGCAATATATGGCAAATTTATTGCTATATTTGATATTAGATGATGGAACTTCCCCATAAATATGAATACACGGGCCATGTATATTCAAATTTATGGGTTCGCTGCGACACCCATAAAATCAAATTTACAGGTCGGCTGGCTCAAGGGGCCTATATTTTTTATATTAGGCCACAAAATGACCATGTATATTCAAATATACATACGTATATTCGAATATTCATATGTACATTCAAATATACATATGTATATTTGAATATACATATATTCGATATTTTACTGGGAGCTAGTTTCAAATATGCTGTCTATTTGAATTTAGCTGTGACAGATCTGCCTTCTATATTTGGTCAAATATGATAGTTGTATTACACCATAGTGTGCTTTTATTTTTGGTTCCATTAATTGGCCTTGGACATAATTTGGCTGAGAAGACCAACACAATCAATAATGATGGTATGGAGGCATATCACCCCAATGAATACAGGAACCAAGATATATCTATGCTCTACAAACTCATTTTAACATCCTCACTGGAGATCAAACAGTCAATCTCCTCACTTTGCCTCAATCCTTGTCATCCAACTCAAAGTGGTAGCTCCCACTAGTTAGTCTTGCCAAGTCAGGAAAGCTGTTGCTCTTGTGCATTGATGAGGCACATGATGTTGCCCAGCATGGTAGATACTTCTGCCCAGAGTTCATCAAGGCTGTCAGAAACATTGACAAGCTATATGGACTTTGCCATTGTCCTTGTCCACAAATAGCCATTACTGTGACCATTCAGAGATCAGACATTGATGAACTGTTGAATCTCCTTCATATTTCACGTGATTATTCCATTTTATCCACTCTTAGGCTGCCAATGAGCTGTAGGAATATATTTTTGATATGAAAATTTCAGGCAATCCGAAACTCATTTCACTTGGATCTTAAAATGCTACACACTCAAATTCCAAGAAGTCAGTGGATGGATCTCATGTGAGGATGGCAGAGACAATGTTACAAGAAAATTGTGTCCAGGGCAAAGCTTTTGACAGGCAACTGCAGGTTGATGGAGAAGGTATTCCTGATGCATTTATTTTGCCCACCCACCAGCAAAGTAAAAGAACTTGATTTTACCAAATTGCATATTTTGACTGCCACTACTGCTGCAAACATTGGCCTTTCCACTAACTTCTACAACATGGTCCAGGGTATGGGTCATTGTGATAGGAATGGGAGACTAGAAATAGGTGAAAAGAGATTTGAGATACACATATAGTTTTCATTGTTCTTTCACTTTATTTTTGAATCATGCACTGTAGTGATGCAACCAAACATTTGATTCAGCAGGTTCTTGAATTTGTTGCAACACCAACACAATGCCATCACATTATGATTGAGAAGTTTTTTGATTACCCCAATTGTCAAGGTGAATATATCTCATGCATTGATGTAGACTGGTACTGCAATGATAATAACAGAGGTTACGTGGGTGTCTTGAAAATGCAGCAGCTTTGCGGTTGGATATATTGATTGATTCTATTGCAGTGACGTTGCATCATTTTCATAAAGTGCTGGCAGGCATTATGTATTTTTTTCATCTCGTAGCATCTGTCATCCATTGCCATCTTTCTTTATTTCTCTATTGCCCTTGACATCTTTGTATCACTTAGCTTGTTGATGTTGCAAAGTAAGTGAGGATTAAATTTTATCTTTTTTAAGTTCCTTGAGCATTTCAACTGTTCAACATTGTTTGTAATCATGATTCATTAACTATGTCATCATTGTCTATTCTCTTTCTTCTGCATCGACCATTGTCTTTTATATTGTCATCATCAAGTAAATTGTTGATAAAATTGTTCATCTCAACAAATCTAATGGACTCTGAATTGTTTTTGATCTCATCATCATAAAGTATTCTTATCCTCTTATGATCCAAAAAAATGTTCCTTTTATGCAACATCTCCAATGCTACTGTCTTGTGCAACATTAGCATTGAGGATTCATTACTTTTGTCTGCCTCTGATCCACATGGCTTTGGTCAGTGTACAACTGTCCAAAATGTGTCATTTGACATTGAAGTTGCATCCAAACAACCAAAATGAAGCCCATTTACACCAACTAAAGTTGATGCACATCCTCTAAAAGACTAGTCTCTTTCTGTCCTATCATTGAATTGTGGCTTCCACACAAATCATAGCCATATTTCCTTGACAAAGACAATGCCTTGATTGCATGCACATGGGCAATATGGGATCGTTGATATTAAAACCGCAAAGAATAAATAGACCCTCACATTGGTGGTAATATCCCCCCTTGTTGATGCCACCCTGAAAAATCAGGAAGCCTGAGCCATCGGTATGTACAAGGTAGACAATGAGCAAAATCCAAATGGATTCATGGTTGAGATCATCCCTCTCCTTGAGCCAAAAAGACAATCTGGGGGGGGACAGGAGAACCAAGTGGCCCACATGGCAATAAGTGTGGGGGTGAATTGAAGATGCATCAAAGGTGCTTCATTAGAATAGGCATATTTCTCAGGGATGAGATGGCGGAGCTTTACAAGATCAGAGGATTGGCAATTTTTAACATGGTGAGGCTCTAGCTTTAGAGAAATATCTCACCTAACTTCTGATCTATCTCTTTATCAGCCATGACAAAGGACAATATCCTGGTCACAAATCAGCAATGCTTTTTTCGATGTTGTGTACTATTCTTATGTAGCTTCTACTGTATGTACAGTTCAACCTACAGTATTAAAAAAATTGAAAGAAACAAAAAATCCACAAGGGTTGCCCCCGAGGGTTGATCCCCAGGTCGCGTCGTCCTTGTGGCCCTCTTTTTTGTGTTTGCATGTCACACTCGTGTGTCCTATTCCGGCCAGATGGTACCCGTGGCTGTGGCAGTATGCTCCCATGTTGCGTACCCCTGTGAATTGCTTGCGGGTGCCGCTGTTGGTGGTGTTGTTGGTGTTGCCCGGGGGTGTATTCTCCTTGTCGGTGACTAACTTTGTTAGCATGGCCACGGCCTCCATTAGTTTCTTGACATCCGAAGCAAGGTCTTAGTCCTTGCTGTTGTTGGCATTGGATGTTGCGATTTGATTGATGTAGTCGCGTATCTCGTTGCCGACGTCAGCTAGCCGGCTTGCACTGTCGTAAGTGTTTTTCGTTGCTGCGCCTGCATTTTGTTCGTATGTGTCATACGACTTGATGAGCCTTTCAAAAATTCTTGTGCTAGGTTGAAGTCTGTTTTCGTGGCAGCCGGTTGATTTTCCCAATTCATCATCTCCATTTTGTAGAATGTGTTGGATTCGTACATTTGCTCAAGGTAGAATTGGAGTTTGTCGTCGTCTGATATGGTGATGTCCGAACAGATGAGGCTGATTTGGTTGTTGGTCAAGCGCATTCTGAACGCCGTCAGATGTTCCTCCGGACTCCACGGGCTGTAATAGTTCTGGCAGAGTTGTTTCCTGGCTTGGACGTCTAGTGGGCACCACCGGTCATTGAGATGATCGAGTATCATCTGGGGGAGCACGTTCCAATATGCTGTGCGGACATTTCGAAGTTGCGCGTAGTACTGTTTGTCCAGTGCATCACGCAGGTTTGCCGCTGTTCCCTTGAGGAACCCCTTCCTGATGTACCACGACATGAGACATCGTTCCCATTCCTCCTCTATGCGCTTGCGCTGGTGCGTGGGGGTGGTATCGTCGATGTTCGGGTCATACGTCACGGGTTGTTGTTCGGGAACATCCCCAATGTCAATGTTGGTCAGGTCGTTGTATTCGTCACGTCCCAGAATGTCGGCTAGAAGTCCGTATTCTTCGCCGGTTAGTGGGTCCGTGCACCATTCAAAGACGACATCCTCAATTTCACTTGCTTTATCGCAGCACTTGCGTTTGAGGAGTTTGTAGTCGCTCCGAGATGGTCAACCGTTGATGTGGGTGAAGGGCGTTGATCGTATCTTGTCAAACGCCAATTCTTCCATCTGTTTGATGTTGATTGGCATGGCGATCGGTGGGATCGGTACGATGCGATTTGTGTGGGTGCTTTTCGTCTTTACTGTTTACGACTGCTAGACATCGATAAGATGTGTATGCTAATATTTGCTGTTACTAGTTACATGTCTTACTGTCGAGGTCGTAAACAAAATAATGAGGGTGCTTTAGGTTCTCTGTTCTTTTGTTTCATTCATGTGTGTCGTTGTCAGTTGGGAACTTCGTTGGTGTGAAGTTACCCTTACTTGACTTGTTGTGGCACAGATTTATCCTGTGTCTAGTTTCTCGTACTATATTAGATGAAATGGTTTCTACGTGGGAATCCCTATTCCCATGTGGGTAGATGTGATCATATCTAGCAGGGGAATGGGAAGTATATGATAAGGGAGGTTTTATCTAGAAAGCTGAATGAGGCGAAGAGTGAAGATTGAGGTTAAACCAATGGTTCAAGTCCAAATCGAGTCAACTAAATGGATGACCATGATTTGGAGACAGCGATATTGGAGAGAAGAGGAATTGTCATTAAAATAACAATTTGACTGTTTTCATTCCCGCCGCTGTCGATTTCAATCAGCGTTGTAGGGACTCCCAATAATTAAAATTGCAAACACGTATGAGAATTGCAAACGTAAACGTAATAACAATAAATATGGTATGAAGAAATATTAAAATTGCAGCAAAGGGCACATTAAAGTCCCATCACGTGTGTATGATTCGTGACTCAAAATACGTAACCAAAGGCTAAATTGTTACAATTCCGGTAGTCTCTTGATCATTGGTCACACAAAACGTGTTAAATGAATGTCCCATGTTCCTTAAAATTAAGAGTTGACAATGAACCATTTATTGATATTACTTTGACACAGAGTTGACATGAAACCACTTATTCATTTTACTTTGAAGCAAGAAATTAACGCACTATACTTAGTGCGCTCTGTCCCATTATTTGGACCACTATGAAAACCAAAAACACAAGCATGTCGCATGTCAATCACAACGATGATGAAAAACGACCTATGCAGTGGTTTTCTTCAGCAGTAAACGTCAGAGTGATCATCAACACCACTCGTGCTATTTCCCCTAGTTGATGCCGGCGTTTTCGACAACATGACCCGCTTCTGCGATCGCTCCTTCCTTGGCGTGGCCCTGTTGGACTTCGATTGCTTCTTTCTCTCGTTGGCCGCCCTCGATGCCTCTTCTGACAGATCGGACCACCCATCGGTGGCGTTTGAGGTAGACGGCATCTTCGCCAACTTGCTCCTTCGCAGATTATTGGAAGGATTATTGTCGAATCCGCCGCCAAGGGAAGAACTTCCAACGAGTTTGGACTCCAACCCGGCGTTGTCGTAGCTCGCTCTCCTTTTGCCCTTGAATGACTTGTCGAAGCTCGTCCTCCTCGTGCCTTCGAAGGACTTGTGAACATCGGATGAAACCTTGGAGGGGTTGGGGGGGGAAGCCGAGGATGGGACCGACGATCCCTCCTCTTTGCTGCCCACGACCTTCTTCTTGCGACGGATTTTTCCAACCTTCGTCATATTCCCGTCAAGTGCATCGTCTTCATCGTCTTCGTGATCAGAATAGAACGCAGAGTCGACGGATCCATCGTCTGTGATGTCCCGACCGGCCTTCTTGTCGAACAGAAACCTAATACTGCCCCTCCTGCCAGGGCCGCCGATGGGCCCCTTCGCATTCTTCTCGTCATCGACGTCGACGGCGGACGTGCGACGACGACCCAGAGCGCGACGGAATAGTAGCACGCCCAACAAGAGAACGATGAAGCACGTAATAACCGCCACCGCTCCTTGTGCCCACGATTCGAGACCGGACTCGACGTTATTCATTACGTGCGCGGTATCGAATCTCACGTCGGATACACCGACGGCCTCGATCTCGCGTAAATTCGTCTCGAAGAATTCGGGCACGACGAGCGACGACGAGCATGCCGTGCTGAAGGAATTTCCGCCCCCGACGACGACGCCACTACTACCATCGGGTTGACGATCGTGCCCGGTCGGACGCATGCCGCTTGTGCTTGCTATCGAATCAAAGTCATACTCACCCAATCCCTGCTGTTCGACCAACGACGTCTGCTCGCGACAATTCGTGTTGTACTCCCTCAGGCTGCGTCGTATCGTATCGGTATCGCGATTGATCGAATCCTGTACGATGTAATCGAAGTCGATTTCTGGGGGGGGGGAGTAATGACCCATCACCTCCATGGTCACCGCGAGCTGCGTGGAGGGGAGGAGGGCATCGTCCTCCTGTAGTATGCGTTCCCCCGCGTACGATGACGTCGATGATGACGACGAGGACGAGGTAACGAGAAGAGACCTCCTCCTGCTCGAGAGTATGACCTCCTTGGGCATTACCGAATCCAGGACGACGCCGTTAGCGGCGAGCCTCGAGTCCAGGGAGGTGGCCAGTACCTACGATGAAATGGTAGGTTAGGGTGGTCGGTGGTCGGGGGCGGGGGCGGGGGCGGGGCGGGGGGGTGCAAAATATGAGGGAAAAAGGGAGGGGGGGGGGGGGGGGGG
>JALLPB010000865.1:0-12422 GCA_036939975.1 Cyclostephanos tholiformis | reverse complement strand
CCCCAACCTGCCTGGGAACACCCTTCTAACCCTAACCCTAACCCTAACCCTAACCTCTAACCCTAACCCTAACCCTATAAAAATTGAAGTGTGATGCTACCCAATGCATAAAATTGATGTTAATCTTGTAACTGATTTTCTCTTATTTTTATGAAGATCAATGAGCCAAACCAGGACAAATAATATTCATCTTAGGCCCCGAGAGAATCTCCATGAATAAATGCACTCATGAAGTAAGCTTTAGGAAGCTGTCCGCATGCAGCAATGACAATGGGGGCCTTGGTGGCACCACTTTGAGATGATCCGTAAGATTCGATTGTCTTGACAACGTCCATGCCTTGGACGACAGATCCGAACACTACGTCAAGAGGTCACAGAGGTGCAGAGGAAGAACTGTGGTGCATAACCAACCAATTTATGCATCATGTTTATGTGCAACGAGGTTGGGGCGCGAATAGGTTGGACGTGAGTGATCAGTTGGATTCGTAGATGTTATTGTGATGGACATGACATGATATCGTGTTGCGCCCAATATTGGTCACGTACCTGACTACCATTGGTGTTGGGTCCGGCGTTTGCCATGCTGGAAAAAAAAAATGAAGTGTGATGCGACGGTTGAAGTTAGCGAAAAGTTGGAGAGGGGGAAGTTTCGCTCCGCCTTCGATTCAATGCTTCGGCAGCAATCATCCTCATGTTATTTCTCATGGATCAATCATTCCACTTTCCTGACCTGCGCCGCGCTGAAAGAACTCTCCGAAAAAAAAATAGCACGGCTCGAGGTCTCACCTGAGAATGCCTGGACCCGTGTGCTTCAGCACGAAGTTCTCGTCCGCGAACTTGTTACCGTAGATGCTCTTTCCTCCCGTTCCGTTGTGATTCGTGAAGTCCCCACCCTGGCACATGAATCCCGGTATGACTCGGTGGAAGGACGATCCTTGGAAGCCGAATCCCTTCTCGCCTGTAATTTCAATTCAACGACGGATGGCGAACGGTGGTGAGAAGTGGGGCGAGGGGGAGGGGGAGGGGGGGGGGGGAGATAGTAGAAGGAGAGAGAAAAACTCACCGGTGCAGAGGGCGCGAAAGTTTTCAGCTGTCTTCGGGACGACGTCGCCGCGGAGTTCCATGACGATCCTTCCGGCGGGCTTGCCGCCGATGGTGATGTCGAAGAAGCACTGGGATTTAGACCTGTTCGTATTCGTTGACCACGACGAGGGCACATCGTGGGGTGGAGGCGGTTCGGGTTTAGGGTCAGATGGCGAGTATATTCGGAGGAAAGGAGGAGGGAGGTGTTTAGGTGAAATCACTTTTGTGCGGTAGGGGGGGCGGGGGGGGCAAAAGAAATATGTCTGGCAGCACGCGATTGAGTTGAGGGCGTTGTTATCGGCATCGTATTCTTCAGCCCCTCCAGGACATCCGTCTCCATATTGTTGTGGTACACATCCAACTCTCCCACCTCCACTCTCTGTCCCCGTAGGCGGCAACAGATAGACATCTATTGCCATATTATTGCGCGTTCGCTCGTGTTCGACGAAAAACTTACATGGTATAACGGAGAGAATCAAGACTACCTAATATGAAATATTAATATTTGTCCCCGAGTCGCCCTCCTTAGATTTTTTGTGGCTCATACCATATCTCTGTGGTCAACAATCACCAATTTGTTTTTTGGATCTTTTTTTTTAGAGCACACGTTTTCGGCGCTACTCCGACTAACTATTTTTCTCATGGTACTCTCTGAAGTCTCGTACGCGGTGTATCTATCATGAATCTCCCTGCAGAAAATCCTCCCTTTTTATTAGAGTACACCACATGGGATATCAATACCGGGTCTCGCCAAATAAAGGGAAGATATTTATTTTTTCTCTTTCCTCTATCTCCTCCTCCACCTCTTCTCTTAGATACACCTACCTATTTTATTTTTTTAATTGCGCAGTTATTTTTTTGTGGTAGTTACATAAACGTCCACTTCCCCCGAAAAAACAACAACATGAACAGCGGATCGGGAATTGCGGAGCTTATGGCCGCGGAAAATCGAGCATCCCAGATCGTGGCGGAGGCTAGAATAGGTCAGTTCTCATTAACTCCTGAGTCTTTCGATTCCGTTCAATATAATATGCATATAATATGGGGGCGGGTGGTGTGCGACGCGTGATCGGGGTGGGGGGAGGGGAATCCATTTTTGGCGACTCGCCGCCTCGCACGCAGCCTGGGGCGAAGAGATGTCGCCCCTCACACTCCCACGGACATCGCCTCGAGAATTATGGAATCGCGACTCGCTGGCCTGAGATGAGAGCCCCCCTCCCCAGCGGCGACCAGGCAGGGCTGGGCTGACGGGGGGGGGCGCGCTCTCCTTGATTCATTCTCCGACATTGCAGAATTTACCTAACTCAACTCACCCTCCTCTGCGTCCCTTTTTTCGCAAATGTCGGAACTCGATGACGACGTCGACGACGCGCATATTCGCTCGGTTCGTCACAGCTCGCGGCGATCGCATGAAACAGGCACAGGCCGATGCCGACGCCCTCATCGCCTCCTACAGGCTCGAGCAGCAGGCCGCCTTCGACGCTTCTTCCGCCGGCAACGGTGAGTAATTTCGCCCCCCTCTCTCTTTCTCTTTTAACGTTTCGACGTCCGCGACTCTTTAGATTAGACGCCCGTCCTAAACGGGAAACGTGCCTTCGTCCCGCTTTGTGCCGTCTCTCGAAAAATATGATGCTCAATAATATATTTCCTCCTCTAGGATCCGTCGGGGGCGAATCTTCCGCGAAACTCCGTGCAGACACCGCCGCCGACATCCTCAGCATGCAGGGCCAATTTTCCAAGAATGCCCAGGCGGCCGTGGACGTTCTGCTTTCCAAGTGCTGCGAAGTCAGCCTGGACGTGCCGACTGCGAGGATCCGGTCCACACAGAAGTTGTACGGACAGTAAATGGGGGTCGGGATAGGGAGTGATGAAAAACCAGGGGGGCGAGGGATAAGAGGATCGTCGATCAGATGTCGTCTCGTTTGTTTGTTTGCTAAGATTTGCCATGGTGAGCCCGAAAGATGGAGGTGAATCAAAAAGAATGACGAACACATATGTATATTTCAAGGCGGACAATTCTTTGCCTTGGGGTATGTCAGATTTGCATTCCTGCTGGTGGCTGCCCACGGTGAATAATTATATATGTGTTGGCAGAGTACTTTTGCAGTATAAATTAGATCAGATGATTCAGTCAGTCACCTTGACAGGCATAACATTGAACTTAATGTCATACCAACGCAGATAAATCGTGGGTTTTCGCGCTCAACCGGATCTTACTCTCGTTACCTCTAGCGATGGGCTGCAAGTATCAATTTAACATGCATGTCAGTCTTATGTGAAATAAATTTACTGTTGTCCATATTATATCCAGCAACCTCGCAAAAGAAACGAAGCATAATGGTTGTCCATTGACACAAAGAAAGAACAATCCTGCGGATCAAACCTAACACCGAACGTCAGCCCATCGATGTAATTTATCTTCGGTTCTCCAACAACACAAGACACCCACTACACCCAATGAAAACCTTCATGCTTATTATTGGGTCATTTACTATTCTACATAGTCCTTCATTTTACCCTCTACACACTAAGTTTCATTACCCCAAAAGACCATAAAGGACATGTACTCAAAGGTAGACATCGGATGAATCTTTTCTGGCTGAGAATAAATCACTCTTCAACGGGAAAAAGGAGATTATCTGATCCCCCCATGAAGCACATGGACGGAAATACGTAGACGAGTATTTCCGTGGGCCGACATCAAAATAAGCCACATCTCTTTCGTTCGTATTCTCGTTTTTCTTATCATACTTGCTCCTCATTCTCGATCCAATTACCTCCCATTCTCATTCCTCCAACTTGAAAGGGAGCAAGTGCGCGCCCATTCCTCAAGCGCAGATGCCGCCGCTCATAAGTCGAACGTCCCCATCGCCGTCGGAATGACGGCAGCACCCGAACCCGTTGAGGCTGAATGCGTCCAGCACGTGCGACAGGAAATTGTACCGTGAATCGCCGCAGGACGGCGACGGCGACGCGGCGCGCGGCGCGCTGGTGGGACCTACCACGGGTCGTGCGGTCCTCGACTTCTTCCTCTTGCTGCCGCGATTCTGATCGTCCGACCCGTACGACGACGTTCGATCGGTGTCGGAGTCGCGAAAGAGGCTCGCGGGGTCGAAGGAGCGAGTCATTCGAGGAGGACTCTCGAGGGATACGGAGGCAAGGGTGACGATGGGCGGGGGGGGGGACGGCGTTTTGGGACGTCGAGAGGACGCCAACGAACGTTGCCCGGCGTCGCCTCTCATATCGTCCATGGAGGGAGAGGACGAGGAGGAAGTTGACGAGCAAGCGCTGACGGACCTGACCAACTCCGGGGGGGGCGATGATGGGCGCGGCGAATAGGACGATAATGCCGACGATTCCACCACCCTCGCATTCATATTCTTGGCGAGGATGTGCGAGGAGAGTCGATGACTCGAAAAGTCGGAGGCCATAGACGAGACATGGCTGGGCGACGGCGGCATCGCCACGATGGTGCCGTCGTCGGTGACAGTCCACCTCTGCCGCCCCCGTTGCATCTGTTGTTGTCTCCGTCTTCGTCCTCCCTCCTCTTCCGTGGACGTGGACGTAGAAGGGTAAGATGAAGGCGACGAGTGCATGACCACGCCCGTGATGTCCACCTCTTGCTCCGCCGCCGCGTCGTAGCTGACGTCGTCGCGATGATGGCAGTCGTGGTCGGACGAAGGCGATACGACCGGAGCGGCGAGGGCTATGCCGCCCCTCAAGTATTTCTCGGTGGCAAGACGAGCAACGAAGACGTCGTCGTCATCGTCATCCACATCCTCCTGCGCCTCGCGATCGCTGGCGACCCTGATGCGCTCATTGTGACAGGGAGTGAGCTGCACGCTTGAGTCGTCGCCGGCGGTGAGCTGGACTTCCTCCTCATTCTCGTCGGTGACCAAGACAGTCGCGATCATCTGGCCGGAGCTGCCGTCATTCTTCTCCCTCCATGTCTTGGGCACTAACTGGATCTTGTAGTAGCGGCTGCCGGCGCACTCGTCGGAATTCGACGACGACGATGACAACGACGACGACAGTAGGTGCACCGCCCTATTCTCGCCACCACTTGTCCCGCCGGAGCTAGCGCCACCGACGATTGGAGTCGACCTGCCGATGCGGCGGTACTCCTCCCCCTCCCCCTCGTCGGAGTCGGAGGCGACGACGACTACGAGGCCGTCATCGTCAGCCCTGTTGCCACGGGGCGTCGGGGGGTCTCTCGACCGCGGCTTGCTCCGCTGCTTCCCCCCGCCGCCACTGCCGTTGCTGCCGCCGATGTTGTTGTTGCCGCGACGGAAGATTGACGCCGCGGAGGAGGCCACGGCGAGGGGACGGAAGATGTCCATTCCCCGGGACTTCATCTGTTCAGGTTTGAGGTGGCAGATATTGCCGATCGAGGAAAGAGAAATGGGAGGGAGGGATATAGAGCTGGAAGGAGGAAGTCCGACTCCCCACCCATCTACTGAACGCGTGACATGATATTAGGTACGTCGTCACTCTTGGAATTATTCTAGGTAGTCGAATGAGTGAGGAAGTAGGAGCGCTGTTGGAATTTGTCAATAATGGGAAGTTTGGTTTGAGGGGCTCATGGTTGATCCTTGATCCTTCTCAAAAAAAATTTAATATCTCTCGGAGACATGTTTTGTGATTGGGTCGGCGCCGAAAAAAAAATGGGGGGCGGGCGGGAAAATTGATTGGGCCTTGAAATCATCATTTGAGGTGGCGCCCCCATCTTCGAAACGAAGGAATAAGTAGATAGAAAATGGGAAGCCTCCCATTTTGCGGAAAGTCGACTAAACGTTGATTTCAAAATTTATAGCAATGCGAATTCAAAGTGTGGCGCGAAAAGACGAGAAAGGAGAGGGCGGGCGGGAAAAAAGATCAAAGGGATATCAAGATTTTTTTGATGCGATTATTATTTTTTGTTCACACACAGAATCCTTTGTTGCAGCCTCGTGGGCAGCATCTTTGAGGTCATCTGGTATGTCGCCATTGCCATCATTGTTGCTGACCTCATCATTTAAATTGTGATTTTTGGCAGGGGGGGTATCATGGCGACTTAGTCGGTGTGGGGCTTCTTTTGGGGTGTGGCTTTTCACTCTGTGGGGGGTCGTCCTGAATGGACACCACATCTTCGTGGCCATCTTCGATGTCGTCATTAAGGTCGTCTTCAAGGGCGGCTTTGGGGGAGGGTTTTGGGGCAACTTTGGGGGTGGCTTCAGGGACATTAATTCATCATCAGCTTTATCTATCCTCAGCTTTGTTGATGCTCATCATCAGCTTTGTCGTCGCTGTCAGCCTTGTCATCACTGAGTTATCAGCTTTGTCATCAGCTTTGTCATCGCTTTTTTGTCAGCTTTGTCATCATATTTGTCATTGATTCATCAGCTTTGTCATCAGCTTCGTTGTCAGCTTCATTGTCGCTTCTCATTTCATCATCGTTGCTGTAGTGCCATAGTTGGCCCGCATTCAACATGCTGGAAAATGTCGTGTCATCATTTTGGCCATTGAATTGATCAACAAAATAATAAAAGAAAAAATCAGTCATGGCCTTTAGCAGAGAGTACGCAATGAATTAAAACCCAGCAACCAACTGAAACCACGTGGGATTGACATAGGAAGGATAGGACACGAGAAGCAACTGGGAGGGGATGTGAGGGGAGCATGATTCGATCGTTTTGGGGGCAATCGAGTTGGGAGGAGGAAAAAATAAAATAAAATAACTCAGTTCACCAAATAAATATATATCTTTGCCGATCTACAACATTAATAAAACCCCTTCAACAGTGCCCTCGACCAACATATCGCAAGGGTGATGCCACAAGAGTATGGGCCAATTTGCAATAGGCGGGCTGTTAGACCTGGCAATAGGCTTTACCATGGTGGTGTTCTATTTTAGGATTGTGGATGCTCATGATAATTTTTGCATACTTTTCCTACATTGATAATTAATGAGAGGGTTTGCATCGTGTATTACTATTTTGTACTCAAGTAAGCAAATATTTTTTCTCATTTTGTAAAGATCCTCTCCAATAGAATTCTGAAATTCTAGCAATCGTTTTTTCAGCATAGGAATCATTAAATTTCTACAGATGTTAATACCAGAGAGGGATTTTTGTAACATTTTGTACCACACAGGATGGAAACCAGTTTGCAACTGAACTCATTGGGACACAAGTTAGTGCACCAGTTGGAGTAGTGCCTATCTGTTTAATAGTATGATGATTCTGATCACATTAGTACACATCAGAAACAGAACCATGCCCCATGTTATCTTGGAATTTCGTAATATAGGACAAAAAATCCTTTTAATGGACTTATATTTTGCTTTTCTCCTTTGTATGTATGCATATCACATGAATATTGCATAGAATTGGAAATAAATTTTGATTTTCTAATTTCACAACTGCTTTCTATGTCTGGGAAGGGAAATCCCTTGTCTACGAGTTGTGATGTGTGAAAATATTAAGTTTTCAGTTCACTTTTCTTCCTTTTTCTTTTTTCACCTAATGTAGTTCTATGCACATAGCTGATGAAAATCTAATAACTTCGGCAATTTTTGTCTAATTGAATTAAATTGCTTCTTAGAAACCAATGGGGAAGATGCTGCCTTTTTTTCATACGAAATCCCGATGTGTGTAGGAGTGAAAATGAAGAAATAAATTTGGAGTCTACATATAATATTAAACCCTATGTATGTAGATTTTTTTGAAACACTGAGACAAAAGGCGGACTCTCATCAACCAACCGCCGCTCCTGCACCAAAAAACACACAACTCACAACCAAAAAAAACATAAAACATGACCAACATGGTCCCCTCAGCCTGCCGCCCTCAATTGGCTTCAATTTTTAAGGTGAGTCCAATCGCCATATGCATCAGAAACCCTATTTTTGATAATGGTAAGCATTGGATTTCAACAATTTTTGTTGCAAGGCCATTGCAACTGTGTTAACATTTTGCATAATGTAAACATTTCTGTCACCCATCCAATACTGAATTCTTATGTAGAATAAATAAGACTATTAAAAAAATCAGGGTAGAATGGTGCAAAAGATGTTTTTTATCTCACAATTTTTGTGAGAAAGAAGCATCCTTTGCACCGTCCAAAACCATTTCTGGTTTATCGGATGGTATGACTACAAATTATTTAACACTATCTTTTTACTTGAGTATTTTTATTTACGAAGTAAAAAATATGCAAGCGCAACCTACCTCTCTATGCCGTGTTAACAGCGTGATCATGGTGCGGCCCCCCCCTCGTCCAAAATCATACCAAAACATGATGAGTACTTGGGCTGCATTGGCAAAAAAAATAGGAGTGGATAGCTGAGGATAGTGTGCATTGATTCAATGAAGTGAACAAGAAAAAAGAGCAAGTATTCACTATTAAAACTCAAGTTAAGTCGGCATGCACTGAGCTGGTACCTATGGAATAATCGCAAATAAAATAAAGATAAAGATAAAGATAGTTACACATAAAAAAATGCATTGCCATGTAGCCATAGATTGAGATTGATCGTGCATTGTATGGCAATTGGACTTACCTTCAAAACTGGAACTGCTGGAGGGCAGCAAGCGGAGGGGATCATGGTGCCATTTTTTTAGGTTAGGTTGTGTGTTGTGTGGTTTGTTGTGCTGGGAGGGAGTTGCCGTTCATATTTTTGTGAGGTTGTTGTGACTCGCCATTGGTTTTTTCTTCCAAAATAGTCTCTACATATGTAGGATGTAGTATGAAAATAAGATGACTACAAAAATCATTAAGAGATAAGAAGAGTTATGTTTACATTGTGGCAATGTAATGTTACAGAACAGTATTTTTGAGAGTTATAGTTGTGATTGAAATATGAATGTTACAGGATAACTTTGATGGTTACTGACTACTTATTTAAATTCTGTGTGATAATAGATTTGTTTATGTTTTCAAAAATAGATTTCTGATGCATCGCATGATCAACCTTGATTGACTCAACACGTTGATGTAATTTTTTAGATAACTAACTATTTCTTTATTTTATTTACTATTTTCTACAGGAGGCGGTGCAGTGCTTGCTGACTAAAGCTAAGTTTTTTTAAAGGTAATTCTCATGTTTTTTTGCCGCCGTCGCATCATAGTGATGCACACTAACCCAAGCTATCCAGCAATATTTTTTCAATATAAATTTAGTTTTCATTTAGTTTCAGCTTGGTTTTGGCTGGGGGGGGGGTTCACATGTTTTCAGGAAGAAGGTTCTCACTGGTGAGTATTGTAGTATATTATCGTAGAGTAGTACTTTATATAGTAGTAAAAATAAATACTTATGAAAATAAAATTAGTTAAGTGTAGTGTAGTCACACCATCAAAATTGGTTTGGGGGTGTGAAGCATAATTATTCCTCACTTGAATATTGTGAGAAACAATTAAGCTTTGCCCCATCCGAAACCAAACAAATGGTTTTTAACTTCTACACAGATGTATGAGCCAGTATGATATTTTCATCTCTCTTTTCTACATAGATAGGAATTAATACAAAATTTGAATGAGCGACTTAAATAAGCCGAATTATTATCACCTAGAAGAACTCATTAAATGAGCTAACCTAGGGGCATTGCAGTACCAGGATTTCAAGCCCCATCAAATTCTTCTTGGGATCAGTTTCTGATGCACTTACTATTTAAAATGTGCATTGTTAACTCTACTTACATCTAACCTAACAAAAGGGCTGAGTAAACATGGAATTCCATGTCACAGTCACTGTACAAATGGCATTCCAGGTAAGGCACCTGATAATTTTCTACTTGTTTTGCTGCTTTGCTGTTGGTAACCAAACACCAACTTCTGCTTTGCATCTACCTCATGATGGTTTCACATCCATGCATACTATGCACAATATTGGCATGAAGCACCTCGCAGCACATGACACCAATGGTGCTTGGTCCCATCAAGCCTGTTCTTAAAATAGGCTGATGCAATCCAATCTTATGTGATGTGGTATGGTTTCCGGTTTTCCATGTGATGTGGTGCATGCCAATATGGGGCAAAAACTCTAAAAATGTAACATTTTAAGAGTTTTTAGTACCGTGTCTCAAAAACTGAGACCCTCACGATACTTTTAGTCAATATGACACAATTTAGAAATCAATCATTTAAACGTTATCTTCTATGTCCACCATCCCAACCAAGTATCAGTTATTTTCCTTAACTCCTTCCCATTTGATTGATATGTCATACCCTTATTGTTATTAGGGGTCTTGACATCACCTTGAGCCCTTTTTCAGAGGGCCGACAATGAAAACACTCAGAAAAATCCGGAAATTTTTGTCTCAAATGCTACTATTGGAAGCAATACGTGCCCAGTGGCATCTACTAGTGACTTCCTTTGTAGCCCTGGACCCTCTTCATCAGATGATGCACTTGGTATTCTACCTGCACACCGCCATGGCCAACAAAATGGCCAACAAATATGGTACATTTTTTATCGTTCTTTTGTTTTCTGTGCCCTGTTGGCCACCAGGATGATATGGAGTAAATACTTGCCCAATGGTGGCATCCAGTGACTTCTAACAAAGATCTGAACCCACTTCATTGGGAGATGTAGTCAGACTTGCACTGGCACATCAAAGTGGCCGTCAAAATGGGTCACACCAGAACAATCATTCTAGTAACCTTAGCCTAATTCATATCTCTTTACCGGGAAAAAATGAACATGTTTGCGGGCATGACCATGCGGAGCATTTTTCATTTTCCATCCTATTCCTACTGTAGTTCTACTGTGTGTATCAATAACATGCAGTAAAAAAAACAAGAAAAGAAAAAATCTCTAGGTGTCTTGTGAGCTCTATCCAGTCAAAATCAATATTTTTTCTTCCACAGATTAAAAGTACTAAGAATAATTATGCAAAACACGTTTCTTCACCTTAATTTTTGTAGACAATCATTGTCTATTCTTCAGAAAAACACCACAACTTTTTGTATATTTATCTCAAATTCTTATGAGTGTACAGCCCAAAACTAATATTATCGGGAGAAAGAGGAGGGTCTCAGCTTTCCAATGGTTGTGGGTTGGGGGGTATCAGACAGAGTCTACATAGGTAGTAAAAGTACGTACAAAGTACCTAAACATGTTTGTGCTCACAAATGCATCCTTTACCCGGTAAAGAGATATTAATCAGATATGTAAAAAAAATTTAAAGTGTGTCATCAGTGTCGGTGTCAGTGTCGGTGTCAGTGTTGGTGTCGGTGTTGGTGTCGGTGTCAGTGTCATAGTCGTCGGTGTGTACCATAAATAAATCAGGGTAGATCGGGTATGTAGGTGCTGCAAGAAGTAGGTAGGTAGATAAGTTATGTACATCCGACACCACAACAATATAAAAACATGATAATATGACAACATGACAATATAACATCATGACAGTATAACCACGAGAAGGTATGTAGATATGTTATGTACCTCCAACACTACAACAATATAACAACACAACAATATATCAACACGACAATGTATCAACACGATGATATATCGGTAAGATTACCTGTCTCTTATCTGTTACTTGAAGGCTTGTGGAAGAATTACATCTCTGTGAATCCGTAGCCGGCAGAGCATCCCCCCCTTTTCTCAATAAGTCCCCCCCCAAAAGAAAATTCTACATACCTACTCATACAAGACACTTTGTTAGTCAGTGGTGAAGCCCCTATTAGCTTGTACTTTATAAATTATTACTCTGTCCCACAATTATTCATACATTATGCCATACAGACGTGCCCCACATTTATTCATACATTTTCTAGTACTTGTTTTCTCAAACTCCTAACTTAAAATGCAATTTCGGTGAAAGTCGCTTTCTGCATTTTTAGCGCAGAGCTGTTTATACATAGGAATAGATACATATTATAAGAAAGAAGGAGATTGTCATTTTTTTAGGCATGCCATAGTTTATGACAACTTGGCCTATGGTAGCTATGGTAATTGATCCTACGAGGGGAAAAAAGCTGATAGGGGGGATTAATTTGCGGCAAAATTTTGTATTGGATTCAGTGGATTTGAGGGAAACTAAGATTTCATACTTAAAGTTAGAATTCTTAGTTATAAACTACGGATTCATACATATTTTAATTATCGTATGATTTCATATTTTTGTAGTATTTAACTATGAAACCTTTTTTTTGAGTAGACTGCTAGTTCAGAAACAAACTATCAATTAGTGTCCTATTGCATTTTTGAGTTGGCAGCTGACTGCCAGAATCGGTTTTGGTAACCAAAAAAAAAGAATGGCAACCAAAACATGTTTTGGCAGTTGCTACTGTAGGAATTCGTGGAAATAGTACTGTGACCAAAACTTTTGGCAACCAAAACATGTTTTGGCAGA
>JALLPB010000864.1:0-12447 GCA_036939975.1 Cyclostephanos tholiformis | reverse complement strand
ATTTTGGCTAAACTACTGTAGGAGCTCCTACGTTTTGGCTAAACCCCGGAGATGAAGTATGTATCATTCCATGATTTTCATGAGAGGCGGTCTTCGGTCATCGGCCACATTAGTATTCATCCTCGCGCTTCTATCCGGCCCGTTGTCCTCGGCCGCCGCCATGGCCTCGCCGTCGAAGGCAGCACGGGCGGCGATAGCTCAACTCCGCTCCACAAGGGATAAGCGCACGAACCTCCTCGACGTCGCCAAGTGCGCCGGATGGGCCAAGCGCGAGGGGGCGCGGATGCTGTTCCTGCCGGAGTGTTTGGGTTTCGTGGGCGACAGCGCGGAGCACACCCTGGCTCAGGCCGACCCTCCCCTTGGCGAGGATACGACGTCGAGGCTGTATCGTCATGACTATGCGACTGCAACGCATTCATCGGAAATGTCATCCTTCCGAAGGGCGCTCTCCGATCAGATAAAATTATGCGCCACGAGCCCCCCCGACTATAATATGTCGGATTGCGATGCGGGTGATCTATCGGATTGGTCGGACACATCGTTCATCTCCATTATTGAGGAGCTGCGTTACATCGCATGCGAGTCGAAACTTTGGATATCGGGAGGCGGGGTGCACACAAGGGCGGAGTCGCCTCCTCCATCATCCTCCGATGGTGTCGACGACAAAAGGCGAGAGAAAATTTACAACACGCACGTCATCATAGACGATGAAGGCCGGGTGAGAGCTTGCTATCGCAAGATTCATCTCTTTGACGTCGCGATCCCGGGCAAGGTCAGCCTGCGCGAGAGCGATACCACCCTCGCGGGCACGAATCTGGTCGTCTGCGATTCGCCGATTGGGAGATTGGGACTGTCTATTTGCTACGATATGCGTTTCGGAGAAATGTACGTCGACATGGTCCAGAAGATGGGAGCGCAGGTGCTGCTGATGCCGTCGGCGTTCACTGTCCCGACGGGGAGGGCACATTGGCATGCTTTGCTGAGAGGTGAGCGAGCATTGATTACCGTCTGTCACTCTTTGTTGAGGTAATTGTTTGCCCCGCGAGATGATACGCATCATCTTTCTGATGATAGTTTTTATTGTTCCGTGCACAGCTCGGGCGATTGAGAGTCAATGCTACGTCCTAGCCGCTGCCCAGGTTGGTAAGCACAACGAGAAGCGAGAGAGTTATGGGCATTCAGTAGGTGAGTAACGTGGATAGATATTTAACTGTATTCATTTTAAAAGAAAAGGGTCGTCTTTACATATGTTTGATTGTATTATTCAATCCAAATAAACCCACCAGTATATGATCCATGGGGGGAGTTGCTTGCTGATGCAGGGGGGTATGATGATGCAGAATCTACCGGAGCATCACAATATAATGAGTCTCCTGTTCGCGTACCGAGCATTATTATTTCAGACATTGATCTAGATTACATATCATCCGTGCGGGAACGCATGCCAATACAACAGCATCGGGATATCTCTAAATATTCGGACTGAGAATCGAGACACGGCTTCAATGTCGGATATTCATTCAGGTGTCCTAGGAAGAATGTATCAGTGTTTCGCTTGGTACAGAGAGAATCTAGTAGTAAATATCCGATGACATAATATATATTTTTCGCATGCTATTGCAGGGTTTCCAGATTCAATCTCTTCTATTAATAGTTCCAACCATCCAATATCGTGTGTTGCACACAGGCTTGAAAGATATTACGCTCTAAGAATCAAACCTTGCACATTAAGGGCTAGCTAAAGATTCAGATACAACATAACATTACATAGTGACTGTCAGGGTAATCACCGGCAGGCGAGGGGGAAGAAAGAACACCCAGATCGAAAACCCTATACATTGGATCTCCTTCCATTCATAGCTCGTCCGATCCTTTCATCTCATTATCAAAAGACGGTCCTACACTCAGCCACCATTGATATAAGTCATCGCCACTTGTCGCCGTGAAAATCCTTGGCGACAAGTGCGGTCCGATCGCAGGATTCTNGGCTTTGAGGACAAAAATTCGAGAAGTTATAACAAATTTACGAAGGCCTAAAAAAAAGCTGGCGCATATATGGGCCAATAGGGGTTAAGCTGTTAACCAAATGCTCTCATCTTTGTGGGTTGGCATGCCAATTGGCAATTAATGGTATGTTTTATAACATGTCTCTATTATAGACTAAACTACCTGGGCTACTTCCCAAGGTGGAATGTGTTCTGGCGCACATTGTGTGCATTGTAATCAATAATACTTCATCAATAAAGTCTTTGGCACATGCTTCTGTGACATGTTGTGGTTGTCTGCCATGCAGTAGTGTCCTCAAAACATTGCCTACTGTTAGATGCATGCTCTTACATATCGCATTGGCATTGGCTAGCGGTTGTTAAAACCTTGTAATAAGAACTGGAACTCTAGTTCAATGAATTCTCCTCCATTATTATGGATACGTTGTGCTGGTCATCATGGGTATTGTGTCAACCAGACTTGTGCAAATTTATGGGCTATATGAGCCAATGTTTTATTGTCAATTCTGACAAGCTCTGCTAACAAGTTAGAGACTGTGCTGATCATTGTGAGGGCATTAAACTCACATAGTTCATCCCAGACCTGGATTGTCCATGGTCCTATTAGATCAATCGTGCATTGCTCAAATGGTAATGCATGAATCTCACATTCAGGCAAGAGTCCATATCCTTTGTCATCAAGTTAGTTTCTCTGGCAATGATCGCAATGATGCTTATTGATCAAGCCTTGCAGATCTCGATGATAATATTGGGAGCAATTTGCATATGCAGGCGTTTGCTGCCTGGATAGCCTGTAATCTCATGGAACCAAAAAATTGTTGGTTGCAACAGAGATTTGGGCAAAGCTATTTTCCAGTTAGCCGGAGAGTCTCCTGGCTTAAAATAGCATAGGACATTGTCCGCACCACTAATGCTTTTGCATACACAGCAATCAGCATACTTTGTTGTCTGACTTAGTAGCTCACAGTCAATGTCTTGCTGCTCCTTTATTGCCTACATATCTAATGGATCATCTACTGCAGCATCTGCAGGGAGGTAGAAGTAGCCTTCCTCAGCTGGGAGGTGTTGGAAACACTCCGGCATTTCTCTGTCATCTGTCCATGAGAAATAGCACTCAAGTAGGTCAGTATTTGACTATGGCACAGTGGTTGGCTTGCCGTTTGGATGGCGGGCGGTTTCGTGTTGGTGAGGAATGTCTCCTTTCCCCACCATGGCCAAAGGCATGAATACTTGCATGGGCATATGTGAAAACTTGTCTGCAATCATGTTGCTTGGCCCTGGATGTGAAGTAACATAGAACCTATTCATCCACATATGACATCCATTGGAGGCATCTCTGTGACGGGTCTCCAAGGTGAAGTATTTTCTTATGGTCGGTGTGAATATTTATCACCACACCAAGTAACATGGACCTACACTCTTTAGGGTCATGACAATTGATAGGAGTTCCTTATCAATTGTGGCATGGTTCGTCTGGGTGCTATTGAGCTTCTTGCTGTAATAGGCAACTGGTTTACCATCTTGCATGATGCAAGAACTAAGTTTACAATCTGAAGCATCCATGTAAATGTCAAAACGGAAGGTTATGATTTGAATAGGCACAGAATACATCTGCTGCCATCACTGTTTTCATTTATTCGAAAGCTGCTTGCATGGACTCTGTCCACACAACCTCTGGTTGTTTGGTGCCTTTCTTCGGCATGTCCATCTCCATGATGGCTCAGTCACATTTCAGCGAATTGACTGCTTGAAGGTATTATACTGCATTGAGATGTTTATTTTGGTGAAAAAGGAGTACCCTGCTCTCATTTTCAAAATGTCCAGACTGATAGGTAGAAGTGTCCTGTTTAGGTCTTTCTTTTAAGCTGCATTTAAGTGCATCAGCTGACATCCAAATTTTCAGTGACATTGCAGTCTGGGCTGTACCAGTCCCTGCCAAAGATTTGTTTCTCCTTGTGGTGTATCTCAAGGGATTTGACCATAGTGAGATAGGATCTCACATGGGTAACTCGCGGTTGGACCACTTCATGGTTCTGGAGCTATATTTAATGTCAATGCCACTCTTTGCAAGAAAGTCAGCACCTAATATTAGGTCATACCTAATATCACCATCAAACACAAGTGCTTTATGCTGCTCGATGAATCATTCTTGTCTAGTTCTGGCAATTGTATTGCATGCAGAACCACCACCTGATTAGCAGTGCACCAGCATGTTAGCACTGTGGGTCTTGGTCACCGGACATGATTTGCAATGCCTTGGCAGGCGGCAGGCCCTTGCGGGATATGAACATGGCTGTCAATTCTGAATCAAAAAGCACTTTCAGCAGGGTCCAAGACCGTACTGCTGAGATGGTGTTGCACACCATGATGCTCAATGGTGTGAGCCTTGTTTTATTGGGCAGGGTTGCCACTACATCCTTCAGACTATTGGCATCCCCATCAGCTTCCAGCACGGGGAAGGCATACTCAACCATTGGTTTGGGTATGTCACAGAAATGGAAGTGGACTGGACATCCATCAATGTTTCCCGTCAACCGCCTATTTTCTGTGCGGTTGGTAAAATGATGATCTAGATGGAGATTTAGTTGCTTGCATCATCATTTTTATGGCCACTGAGGTGACCATCTCTTATGGTTTAGTTGGGATGTGTTCCCAGCAAAAAAGATGGATGGGTTGTCAGTCTCAACTAACCCTTTTTTAATTTAGTTTCTAACTTATTAGCTTGACCTTTTTTGCTGGCGTGGACCGTCAATCGAATGCCAATGGGTCTCCATTGCCCATTATCTTGGCAGCCTTGGCAAGGAGGGCCGCATCTCCATCATCATCCGATGGTGATTTATGCGTCATTCATTTTTGCGATGGTTATTGTTTCTAGATGCAATTCTATTGCATGAAGAGATTGGTGCAACTCTGTTGCATGATGATAAAAAGGTTTAAAATTAGCTCCTAATTTCTGGCTAGATAATTTTTGACCAAACCTCTTTTTTTATTCAGTCGATGGCCAAGGGATTGCTTCTTTTGCCATCCAAGAGTTTCTTTGACTCGGCAAAGAAGGGGCCACATCTTCATTGTCGGCTAAACGACTTTGCAGTTTTTCTTGGGGACAATGCAATGGTTTGTCATCGCCTTTTTTGGCAAGTGGAGCAATTGCCATGACAAAATTGTTGTCTTTGCCATCATCCTTGCTCGCGACCATTTTATCATCATCATGGCTTTCGTCATTGCTGTTTCTCCAGTGATGGTCAATGGCGTGCGCTTCTTTGCACAGCCATTGCTTGAGATCATCACGACCAACCTTTTCCTTGTGCCGATGCTCTTTGCGTCGCGCCCATGTTTTTTTTGACGTCATTGCTCGACAATCGTTGCCCTCGCGGCGCTTCTCACATTTGCTCAAAGCCACATGTTTGCCCTTTTTTATTGTCGCGTTCTACGCATACAAATTGGTGGCCACAGTGGCCACAATTGCTCTTGTCATGATCATCATCGTTGTCATCGTCATATCCTTGACATTGTCATTGCGGCGCTCTTTGCTCACATTGCTGTGATCGTCGCTCTTGTGCCTCGTTAACACATCCTTGCTTGCATCTCTGGGTGCTCTCCTTGGAGAGCAATGCTTCAAAAATAAGCTGATTGTTGCAATCGCCATGGTCTCCGCGTCTTGATTGCCATTTTTCATTGTCGCTTCGTGCGATCGATGGGGGAAATGATCCTGCTCATTCCTGTCATGTTTGCGCTCTTGCAGCACATCCCGGCGCTCTCTCTTGAGACCAGCGCCCAAAAAATAAAATTGATTGTTGCATGCAGTCTCTGCATTGCTCGTTTTTCCTCTCGTGCATGTTCAGCATGAGCTTGTCTCGTCGTCATCGCCTTGTGTGATCAATGGGCTTGTCATGTTTGTCACTATTGCATCGAGTCCGGGCGCTCTCTCTTGAGACCAGCACCCAAAAAATAAAGTTGGTTGTTGTGTGTGGTCTCCACATTGCTTGATCTCCTCGTGCCAATCCTGCACTATGATGGTGGGGGCGATCACAATCGTCATGATCGTGTCATTGCAATCATCACGTGATTGTCTCGTCGCGATCGATCCTTGTGGTTGTTGCGCATTCCGCCCTCGTGGATCCCCTTGCTGTGCTTTGCTTCATCATGCGATAGGGGGGGCAATTGTGATAATTCCATCATGCTGTCTATTGCGATGGGGTGGCGTTGGGTGCAACTGAGGCATCCCAAAAACTTGCATGCCAGCGCCCTTCTTAAAAAAGGAACATCTCAAAACAAGGAAGGGGGCAAGAAATTTGGTCCTACTTCTGCAGGCTTTTTGCCTGGAAGCGCTCATGCCATCTTGGCATCAACGAGTCTTATTGTGGGGGGTTTTCTCTCTCCCAAAAAGGTAGAGCTGTAATTACAGTGCATTACCTCTCAGTAGGAGAAGTAAAGCAACAATAAAAATAGAGACTGAAATAATTGTGAGCTTAGAGTAAAGGTAAAGATTATCTAATCTATAATCTTCGGAGAGTTTCCAGGGCTGCTGAGTCAGGTGTTCTACACCTCAGCATTATAAATGAATAGGAACTCCATACATAGCCTGGCCAGGGGTATGTAGGGAGGGTACTTAATAGTAGTTTAAAATAGTCAATTAGTTCTAATACCTTGGTAGTTGATCAGGCTACAAAGTACTAACTAATTATGGGCTAGCTGATCAGCACTGGGCTTATGCCACTGGATTGCATCAGCGTGCAGGACATTCAGTCGTGTGCGTGATTGCCCTTCTTTATCTATGCATACATACGGCTGTGTACTGCAGCCTCCACCATGGGAGAGTGAATGTCACACTAAAATAATTATCACCAGTTTGCCATCAGGCAATACTCTTCCCCTCAGCCTGAAATGGACATGGGGGATTGTGGTGATCCACTCATGCACATAGTGAAAGCACGGGAGCTGTGAAAGCCAATTTGGCTGTTGGTTTTTTAGACCTGTGTAAGTAAGTATGCAATGAGCTTTCTTGTGTTGCTCACAGGCTTGAAGATATAAAGTTCTAAGTATCAAACATTGCACAGTAAGGGATATCTAAAGATTCAGATTCAATATGACATAACATCGATAGTGACTACCAGAAGAACACCCAGATCGCAAACCCAATCCATTGGATTTCCTTCCATTCATAGCTCGTCTGATCCTTTCATCTCATTATCAAAAGATGGCCCCACACTCAGCCACCATTGATATAAGTCATCACCACTTGTCGCCGTGAAAATCCTTGGCGACAAGTGCGGTCCGATCGCAGGATTCTCACACTTGACTGCTCCCGCTGAATACTCGTTCGGTTTTCCGACAAGTTCACATTTTCCCACATCCATCAAAGGTTCCTGAGTACCCTCTGGATTGTCCTTTAAATACCATTGAGGATCCCCAATGGGACGATAATGAGTGAAGATATTTGCGTAATATCCACCTGCAAGCGGAGTGTTGCGTCCGTGCAATGCCTTGGCACTTTCGTAGTACACAATATCACCCGGTTCCATTACCACTTCATGGAGACGGTTGGCATGATCGTAAACCTCCACAGTCCAGGGTTGAGTGAGATTGCCCTGCGCTATATTGACAATGAGGCTGACGGCATGCGTATTAATCCGATCAACATGGGTCAACAATCTGGCTCCAGCCTCGTACTGCCTTATGCCATACATGTCCGTTTGCTCGATTTCACACCCTGCCCACTCCTGGACGACATCTTTTAACCGGGCTTGCCAAATCTGCTTCAGATGCCACGGGACCATTATGAAATTGCAATCAGCTTCCCAGTGATTGACGAAAATTCCCTTGTTATCCCATTCCTCTTGAAGCCTATGCGGTGGATCTCGGTTGTTGTAGTAGAACGCTCTCATACTAGCAAACACATCACCGGGGAGCCTGCCCTTATTGAACCCAAGCGAAGTGAACGTCCGCTTCACCTGCAAGTGCTTCCTCCACTCCCCATCCAATTCCCTTCGCGTTTCCTCTCGAATGTCCACAGTCGGATCGATGTAATTCTCGTGGTTGGAAACACCGATGGCGCCACTGAATTCGACGGTATGATCCATTAGTACCTCCCCTGTGTCGGGATCCTCGGCTGTGAAGCGATGCCCAATATAGGTTTCTACGAATCTTGTGTTCTTCTCTTTCCTTTCGAAAGGATAGAGGTATGTTTTTGCGCCGTTGCCATCTACCCAATACATCGATAGCGTCTTGGGAGAGTAGTTGATGAAGGCGAACTCGACGCGACCGCAGGACCAGGAGGACACGAAGTTTTGGAACGACGCGTGTTCCACGTTATTCTCTGGGTCGTAATATTTCTCCGGAAGAGGATAAGCGGCAAGCGACAAATCCACGCCACGGACGAGACAGACGGCGGGACAGTGTTTCACGTCTACGATGGGAGATTCGCTTGGAGGGCGATCACCAAAGAGGGCATCGGCGGCGTCGCCCTCCACGGCTATGGGGATATGATGATACATATTCTCCTCGTCGGGAAGCTCCGCCTCGACAAGGGCGGAGCAAGGATCGGATGCGAGGTAGGCGAGGACATGCGATGAGAGGTGACCATTGTCGTCGAAGGGGAGATCCGCTAGACTGGAAACGACCCTGCGGTTAGTTTCGGCGGCCACTCGAATTTTTGTCAAGGCTGCCAACAGGAGGCTGACGGCCACCGCTATTTCGGCAATTCGTTTGGAAGATGTAAGCATTACTGTTGGTGAATGGAGTTCGACTGGGGCGTTTAATTCATCTATCCGCGAATGCGCTCTCGAGAGAGGCTCACTGCGACGGTGAAAGTAAGGGTGTACCTAGTGTTCGGATTTGGGGTCTTGGGGGGTCATAAGCCTCACCACCGGCGATGGATGTTTTCAGGCAAATTTATTACTACCTGGGTGTTCCCGCCATCTCCGTTGCCCCATCCGATCCGGTCCGTCCTTCCACCATTAGGTATGGTATTTTCACTGTGTATTCATTGTATTCATGGACAGACCTTTTTACGTCGACGATGGCCCAACGACTACCACTCCTGCCCCGAGCACAAATACAGGCATCCAACACGAGCAATCAATTGAGATCAGGGGGCATGATCGGTGGTCACGAAGGAGGCCGTGGGGGTGGCTATTATGGTCGCCGCGGTGGGGGCAGGGATTATCTCGGCGGCAGCGGACGAGGGAATGGCCCTACAAACTATAACTCCCCGCGTCCCGATAACAGCGCCACCGGCGTTCCTCCCCCCCAGCCTCGGCCGCCCCGTTCCTTCAATGAGGTCCCGTATGGGTATCTCCCCGCCTACCTCCCCGGCGCCGCCTCCATGGTCGAGCAGTTGGATCGTAGGCTCCTTGTGATACTGCGCGACGGGCGCCACCTAGTCGGTATCCTCCGCACATTCGATCAGTTCTCGAACATGGTTCTCCAGGAGACTTCCGAGAGGAGGATCCTGGTCATTGGTGGGGGGCATGGGGCAGAGCCGCCATCGTCACACGGCGGCGCGGTTTGCTATCAGACGGACATCGAACTGGGCCTGTTCGTGGTGCGGGGGGACAGCGTTGTACTCTTTGGAGAGGTGGAGGAAGACGAGGAAGAAAGTAGTGACGGTAGGGTGCGATTCGTGTCGCTAGAAGAGTTTGAACGACTGCAGGAGGAAGAGACTAGGAGAAAGGGAGAGAGCGAGGAAAGAAGGGAAGAACCCATAAATTGGGATTTCGACATGGACTTGGTGGCATGACGGAGGATTCTCGTGCCTCGTTTCAAATCAGTGCCTCGTTTTCTTCAACCTAGCAGACAGAAAGAGGCACCAAATACAATTTTAATGATTTTAACATTAAGCCTGTTGCGCCCCAACGGGCAATTTTGATCAAAACGGAAGACGAAATGCTACGATACCAAATTTTTACATCGAGGAATATATTTAATGCATAAAAATACTGAGCTACTTGATGAAAACCTAAACATATATTATAGTTAGGGAGTGGACACGCCTCTATTGATTGAACCCCCCCCGCCCCTCCATTTATGTTTTCCCACCACGTTTACCCACCCGGACTATCCACCATTCAATCCGCGACTGCTATCCCACCGATCACTCCTCAGACTAATGCATTGTGCCCCCCATTCATATTATAGAGGCCAAGAACGTTACGCCCAAACCCAAGAGCAAGGACGCCGTGAAAGTGGCCATCATTGCGATCGAATTTGTTGCCGATCCGCCCGAGGTCACCGTCAGAGGGGGAGGGGCCACCTCAACCACCGACGGATCCGCGCCGCCCTCCGCTGTCCCCAACTCAACGGCATCGTCCTCTTCCTTGATGCTCAATTCCTCGCCCGTTGGCAACGGTGTAGCGATGGGCGAACTTGACGGATACTGGGGACTTTCTGTCGGGGCGACAGTTATAACCGTCGGCGCGTGAGAAACCGTCGGGGCCGGGGAGATGGTGGGCGCCGGGCTGACGGACGGAACGGTCGTCGGGGGGGGAGAGATGGTTGGCGCGGGCGTCACGGTGGGCGAGCCAGTGGGGTACGCCGTCGGCTGCGAGAGGAGACAATCCAGACGAGGGCGAAAGCAGAATGAGAAAAATGTGGCGCTTTCTCACACAGCGTTGCGCGAGTTCGACGAGACGAAGAAGAACACACTAAACGTCGCAATCGTGCTCACCTCGGGCGAGATCGTCGGGGCGGCCGATGGACCCTCCGAGGCGAGGGGGGTCGGAGCTGGGGAGACAGTGGGCGCGAACGAGATTGTCGGACTCGACGACGGCGGCGGCGAGATGGTCGGCTTTGGTGAGATGGTCGGCGCGGCCGAGATCTGGGGAAGATCGTGTGTTATTATTTTTTGAAATGTACGACGAAAGCGAGCGAGTGTGCGAAACAAAATTGGCGGTGTAAGACACGTTGCGTAAGTACTTCCGAAGTGTTAAAAATCAATATAGAAGATCCCCCTTTACTTACCGTTGGCGTTCCGGTCGGCACTCTTGTGTCCGTCGGCTCCAGCGTGGGTGCGCCCGTAGGTTGGAGTTCGGGGATACAAACATACTTTTCACCTTCCGGCTGCGTGTCGCAGCACGAGCCGATGGCGCAGCTTTCAATGCTCTCCTGGAAGGAATAATACAGTACACAATAATCCTTATAAAACTCGCACTCGCAGTTCTCGCGAGTGCCGCCGGACACGACGCACGCCGCGAAGGGACAAGCTGTCTCAGTGTAGTACGAGAAGAGGTTCGCGGGAGTGCACTCCGGTATTAACCCGTTGATGCACGACGAGTGCACTTCCGACGCGCACGTGTAGATGTTGGCGTCCTCGCTGCCACGAGCGCAGTCGCAGAAGCTCTGGGGGCAGTTCGTGGGACAGACGAAGACCTCATCCTCCTGGACGCGACGGATGAGGGTGTTGGTGGATAGCCGTCGCGCCATCTGAGCGTCGCGGGATGGGAAAATGGCCGTGCGGGGCAGCACGACCGGTCGGTCGCTCGGGAGGGCGGACGAGGAGTAGGAGTCGACCGTCATGCACCGTCCCCCGACTGAGGAGGTGACATCGGCCACGCAGGTGCGGCCTGGACCGCAGTGCAGGATGCCTACGTCCGCCTCCGTCACGAGTCCTCCGTAGTCGTGTGAGGTGTCGCACTCCTCCCCGTCCGACGACGACTGCTCGTGCCGCAATTGGGGCACACGTGCCCAAGAGGACGCGATGTTGCCGACGCCGTCGTCGGCCCCATCGACTTCTTCGACGGCTACCCTGCCATCATCGGCGGAGACGAGACCCCACGCGCTGGTTATAGCCGCGATGGTGGTGCAAGGGAGGGCGATGCGCATGATTCGAGGTTGGGTGGGTGGCGATGCGACGGGAATGTATTGTGGTTTCAATTCTTAGCAATGAGTACGAGACGAGATGGATCGGAGTTTCAACGTTGATCTGACGCACAGTCACCAGTTTTGTGATATGATTCTTTCCACTTTTTGGCACTGACGACTCGGCTCGGAGGCAACTCTCTTTACAAAAATAAAAATCATATTTTATTCCAGCGTTAGCAATCGGGCAAACACCGGGCCATTCCTTCTTCTTTCTCTCTTTTTGTTTGATTTTATCCAGGATTCGTTCCTTTCGTACGACAGAGCGTCGCGCGAGAAGGATTTTCATTCCCACGCAAAATTAAATCGAATAGTTGTTGTATAATATTCAAGAAAAAATGAAAACAAAAAATGAGAACAAAAAATAATGCCATGAAAGGATGCTGATGCAATGCAGCATGATTCACTAATTTGGCTAAAGGATAAGTACAGAGTTAGATTGGTATTTGAAGAGATCTATGGTGTTGGGAAATATTTGTCTCGCCATTGCTGTGGACTATCTACTCAGACTCAGCTCATTGCCACAGGCCGCTAGCTGAGGCGAAGAAGGAAGAAAGGAAATATATGTGTTTGGATAAAGAAAATA
>JALLPB010000863.1:0-12425 GCA_036939975.1 Cyclostephanos tholiformis | reverse complement strand
TAAGACGTTTATCACAGAGAATACAGACATTAGCCTTGTTCTTGTCGACATCAGACAGCTTGGAGAACCTTGCTCTAGCAGCAGTGTCCAATGTCCAAATCGGCAACAGTCAAAAATGACGGAATCATCTCGCCGCTTGGAGGAGCCATCATGTTCAAGATTGGCTCAACACATTTCTTGTGAGCAAGTCAATCACAGTTCACGCATTTCACACAGTCTGCGCTCTGAGGCTTGTTGTAAAAGATACACAAATGGCTTGCAGCACAGAAGAAAATATCGCAAGTCACCGGACTAATATCCACCAAAAGGCCATCAGGAGACGAGTCACAAACCTCTGCCATGGGGATGGGTGGGGGGTAGAGTGCGGATATCTTCTGGTTGGCAATGTCCTTGGCAGCACGCTTAGGGGACTCAGGCAACAGGGGTCGGATACTTGCGTCGGCGGAAACGGCATTGGCGCCGCATGGGGGTGTGGCGGAGGTGGTGCGATTCGATGGATCAATGCCACCTACGGCAGCTAAGACACAAGCACGCTCAGCTGCACGCGCCTCTGAAGTAGTCTTGCTAACAGGACGCCCCCTGCCACACTTGGGGGAAGGTTCCCCGCACATAGAGCAATACTTTCCCCCATGGTTGACATAGGAGCAGGCAGCACAATCCCAGTCGACAGCAGCGGAAGAAGACGGCATGGTGCATGTGAGTAATGATGATGGTCGGCGATCATCACCCTTCGCGCACAACCAAGTAGCAAATCCAACGCATGTGAAGAGGAGGGCGGGAAACAAAATTGGGGAAAGCCAAAAAAAGTTCGTCTGGCTATGGCTCGAGCAGACGAAAATAGAAAATTTCAGCTATTTTCAGCGAGAGAAAAAAATTTCGGAACCGCTGTAAGCGTTGGCCTACACGATGTAATACTTAAGGAATAAGTACAGTACCCAGCTTAAAATCTGCGACAAAAATTATTATTCAGACGCGCACCTCTTTTTTGAGAGAGAACCCAACCAACTCTCTCAATTTTTCATCTCTCACCAAGCATTGAAATCGATATCTTAACGATTGCAGATATCATACTATGCCCGACTACAATGAGGTTTAACCTACCACTAACTGTGATAGCCACGGCATCGATGGATTCCGCAGCCCAAGATTTGGTGTTAGAACACCGCCGAAGGAATATTGGGTCGAACGGAGTCAGAAGAATTGAAGAAAGAGATGAATTACCTCACCTGGTAAAAGCCATTGTGGAAAAGGAAGGCGAGGGTGGCGTAAGGCTAAAGGACGAGGTTGGTGTAGCTGTTGTGAATGACAACAACGAAGAGCAAATCGTTGCCGACTTGATTGATCAAAATAACAAAAAGTTGGAGTCGAGCCAGTCAAGTCATTCGACAATCGTCAAATGGGACGAAAAGGGGAAGGAGACGACGACGGGCACGAAGGAGACAAAAAGAAAAAAGGAATCGAGCAAAGAGACGAGGACGAAGAAGAAGAGGGATAATACTATGGATATTGACCACGCTGGTGAACATGAGAACAAGATAGACGAGCAATTGTCCTCACTAGAGTTATGTCCACCTCGTTACAGCATCTCCGTAGTATATAAAGCTGGAGATACCATTGAGAGCCAATCAAATGTCTGGGAATGTCAGGCTGCTCCATATGAAAAATATTGCAGCATCGAACTGGATGAAGGTTGGCCTGACGACGAAATAGAATTGTGGCATGATTCTTGGATCCATGTCGGGACTTGTGAGAAACTGGTGGCGACGAACCATCCCACTAAGGTGAGACAGGTTCTCGAGAGGATTATATTGTGTTTATGTTATTCTAAATGTTCCATATGTGAAACATCCTTAGGATCCAACACCAAGTCCAACGAAGGATCCCACACAATCTCCTACATTATCAGATGTAAATGTAAAAATGTTAAGCACCATACCACCATGTCCACTTCACTACAACGCGTCAGCCACTTATGTGTCTGGGGATATGATTGAGATGGACCTAAATATATGGAAGTGTCGGCATGTTCCCTACGAAAAATATTGCAGCATTGCTGAGGTTAAAGAAACATGGAGTGACGATAGAAAAACGTTGTGGAAAAATGCTTGGGTGCACGTTAGTGCATGTGAGAGACTGAATACAGCAGATGGTGATGCCAGCGCAGGTGATATTGAAACGGTCGAAGCCTCAATCACCACAACAGCAGCAACTACAACAATGGTGACCAAAACAGAGGCTCCGGTAGGCTCTACTATTGCATCGCTTCCTCTGTGTCCTTCAGCATACAATCCCAAAAAAACAAACTACGTAGCTGGAGAGCAAGTCACCGTCAAATGCAAGATTTTTCAATGTAAGGATGAAGATCACGAAATTTATTGCAATATTAGCACTTGGGATGATAGCTTGCCAGTGGATATGTGGAAAGATGCTTGGGAGCTTGTAGGTGATTGTAAGCCAACGCAGGGCGAGTTCATGGAAGAAGAAGCAGCCGATGGTGTCGGAACTTGGAATTGCTTAGGGTAAACGGATAATTTTGACATGTCATTCGCCATGAATAAGTCCTGCCGGGTTTGCTCATTTGCTTCGATCTTGTGTACTAGTTTACTTAGCCTTTTGGGTCCTACCGTAGAACTTGTACCAGGTTCTACGGTAAAATTTGGACCCGAAAGACAGGTCAGTTTTTTGGGTAGACGAGACCCCACCATGGCGGCCCTTCGTTCGACCCCTCGCCATGGTCTGATGGCCGCCCCCCGGCACCGGTAGCCGCGTCACACCCTATGGATGCGACTCGTGTCGTGGTTCTGTCCGATTCGCCCGACGTGGGGAGTACCAGCACGTTTCCCGACGGGGGGGAAATTGTTACATTTCGAATTTCGCTGGAACCCCGAGCGAACCGTCCTTCGTTCCAACCCTTGTCGTCGTTAGACGACCTTCCCCCGCCATCGGTAGTCGCCCCATACTAAATGGATGAAAAGACTCTACTCTGATCGGCTCGGTCTCTCATGGAACGCGGGCATTTGGTACACTTTTCAGCGGGGGATGATTTTATCATGGTTGGGTGAGCAGTTGGACACCCACCCGAACCCCGCTTGGTTTTTATATTTACCGTCGTTGAACTACCACCCCCCGGCATCAATCGACGCAACACTATATTGGGACGCGGTATGCAACGCGGCGCGGTTGAAATGCAACGACGAAGCGAGCATCGGTACGTTTTTTGAGGGGGGGGGCGGGGTTTATGGAAGGGTAGGTAGATGGACCCCCACCATGACGGCCCTTCGTTCGTCTACTTTCGGTCGGAGAAAGGTGACCCCCCGGCACCGTCTGCATCCTCACACTGTATTGCAACGATAAGTTTCGCAGCACGGTATGGATCCGCCGACAAGACGAGCATCGGTATGATATTGGTAGTGTGTGATTTTTTTTTACTTGAAAAATCAGAGCAAATCCTATTAGAACGGCTAGCATAATTCGTAGATCATTTTCTTATTGATATAGAATGGAAATATTATAGATATGCAACGGCTACTAATGTCTAAACAGGCGTTATGTTGGTCGGGGCATCGCTGTCGCCATTTGCCACGCCGGCTGCGTCAATCGCTTATTATTTCACGCGGTAGGCCAGTCGGGAAAAGGGCAATCCGTCCTGGATTTGTCCTGGTCCTGGATCCAGGACAACGGANAAAAACATACTGCTTTCCCTCCATTCTGACACCCATCACAAAAAATGAACCAACCATGAGACCCCCAAGGGCTGTTTTGTGCTCCTAAAATTTCTCCGCCCATCAAAGGTCATTGCCGAGGCCTTCGTTAACCCTACAAAGAACCAGCGGCTTGATGACCTCATCGCCGTTAGTCGTGAGGTGATGACTTGGGGGGGGAAGACATTCGTGTCGATTTTTTATCAAAGCGAAACCATCCCTGGCCTGCTCCATTCTGCTGAGCAATGGGCAACAGTCCTTGAGCAAGGAACCAGCAAGATTTGGGGTGGAGAGCCCGGAGCAATGATGGCCGCCGCTCCTGTCACCCTGAATGAGCAGGATGAGCCGATCGCAGACTTCGTTTTCAATGCTCAAAATCGGGCCAAAGATATCGCCCTCATTTGGGCTATGGGCTTCGAGGTCGATGATGACAATTAACCTGTCCCCGAGAACATCCCACAGCCTGACCAGCCTCTATTTCATTTGGGGGGGGGTCTCCACGAAGGGCAGGAGTGGGAATGGGACGGGATCGACCAGCGGTCCACACTCAGAGGAGCTATGTACAATGGGCCTTCGTTCCCCACACTCGTCCCCACACTCCAACAGTTTCGCCACAAGCTTGCATGGCAGCTAATTATGAACCGGTGGATAATGGAGCAAGATGCAAATGAACAGCATGAGGTATGTGCAATCCATCAGCTGATGAAAAAACCTCCTCATGCGACAAAGTTTGCATGGGGTAGGTGGGCTTGCAACGCGAAGCTTCGGTACCAGAACTACCCCTGCACGATCAAAAAATGTGGTGAGCCCCCCAAACGATGCAAAACCTATTGCTCATGTACCCCAGGCAACTGGATTTGCCAATACTGCCATGCTGCGCACATCATATTGGAGCTTAAAGGGGAGTAGAACATTAAGTATCTTTCACTTAACTTTTTTGGGGTTTGCGCCCATGTAGCTTCTACCTAGATTTTTGGGATGTTCTGGTAAAAATTTACTTAAAAGACCCATACACAGTTTGAACCATCTCTTTAAGCTCTACATGCAGATAGTATTATCTTTTCAGATGCATGATTTTTTCATGGGGGTATTTTATTTAGTAAATCATACTTGATTAAGTATTTTAGGTGCCCTGGGAACCAATATGAGTAATTAATTAAGACTGGTAGATCTAAAAGGTGACATTTTCCATTTTGCAGGAAGGTCTTGATGGATGAAATTTGGCTTTAAAAACATTTTGGGCCCATTTTCAATCCAACCCATTATGTGATTTGTCTTCGTGTACTTTTTCTTGCTGTTAGAGAGGATTTGGTACAAAAATGCTGGGGGGGAAATTCAGGCTTGTCAGTTCCTGCCAAAAACTCCAGTGTACGATACTTTTATGTGTCACAATTAAGCAGTTGTGCATGTGAAGGAAAGAAAAATCACAAAAAAATAATCCACTGCAACCATCCATAAACCCTCAACATAACCCTAAACCGATGCAATAACAGCGTTAGCAATGTTGCAGTTTATGCTTACCAGCATGTGCGATGTTGCATTTTATATTTACCATGGTGGAAAAAACTCTAAATTGAGTTAAGTTTATGCAATACGAGTCTTTTTTGGACATGGTCTGTCCGGTTGGAGTTTTGCTCCCACCAAAAAGTAAAATATCACCTTTTAGATTTACCAGTCTTAAAATTGTCTTTAGAATAATTATTGTCAGATAAGATAATAGATTAAACATTGTCGGTGTCGGTGTAGGTGTCATGTGTACCGTAAATAGTACGTATATATGACAATAACGATGTGTACCTTCCTTAAATAGTACATACAACTGTTACTGTTCACACCGTTCCCACCATTCCAACTGTTCCCACCGTTCCCAACCAACACTGACGACATTCTAAATACTACTGACATCATTACAAATGTTTTGTCCTACCTAACAGAAGGAGATTGGGAATATTTTCTTGACTTTCCTAACAGTGAATTGAGAAATATTTATAATAAGAACAGATTAAGAGCTGGATGGAAAGGTGGATGGATGAGGGTATGTCATCGCTTCAACTAATAGTAGGTAGAGCTATGTATTGTTTTCTATCCATTTTTGGCCATTCCGCCTTTCATGCTAGCCATTCCGCTATTACTGCAATATTTTTTTGTGGTGGCTTGCGGAGGAGTTACGTCAAGGGCATGACTCTATAGCCTGCATATGGTATTGCATAATATTACAAAAAACAATATTATTTAACAAACGACACTTGACTAATTCCCTTGCCGCAGGCCCTATCGGCTTGTTATCTACAATGACACAAAACACCATCCTATCTCCGTTAGTTTTCTACATCGGAATAAGTACATTGGGATGATCTCCGGATCACCCAACCAAAAAAGAACTCCACCATGGCAGAGATGTGTGCTGGTGTCCAGCAGCATGGCTATTGCAATTCAGATGAAACCCTCATGGTACACTACCATCTTTGCAATGGGGTGGTCAAGGGTGATGTCGAAGGATTATATTAAATTCTATAAATCGATGAAAAAAAAATAATTTCCCTTGAATTTGATGATCTCATTGTTAGCACTCTACCTCACTGTATCTATCTCCTTGGCTACGGAGGTGATGAGCCGGGTTGAACCATCATTCAGGCCGACCCTTGCAATCGGACCCCCCCCAGACCACCACCCAAATGCCACCCCACCCCACCTGTCATGTTTTTCCAAAAGAGATCTTCTTCTCTCATATTCCCATGCTTTAAGTGCAAAATGCAGTTGATATAACGAAGGCTAGGAATTCATGCAGTAGATCATCAGTTGAGATAAAAGGATTACAATTCATGAAATAATTACGATAGCTGAAAAATCACGATGCTTTTGTTGTGGCTTCAGCAAGTACTTGCATGATATCGTCTATTGTAACACTAGCGATTTTCCTCATATGTCAACAACCTCGCCATCAATTCTTTTGCACTCCCTTGAATTTCCAATTGGCGCTCCTTTAATGCCTCCTTTAGCTGAACTGGTTTCATCTTTTTAATTGCGATTTTGTCAAGTTTCGGAATGACGGGCTTCGTCTTCTTCTTTTTCTTTTTACCACTTTCTTCTTCATCGTCTGAAAATGCTGCATTCGCGGCCTCCACCGCCATTTTCCTCTCTGCCTCGGCCTGCTCGGCAGCCTCCTTCTCAGCTCTTGCCCTGGCCTCGCCGGCCTCCCTTCGTGCCTTCACCTCAGCGAGCTTCGCCATATCGCGTTTATATTCTTCAGTCAGACCCGCCTCATGGAGTTTCCGGTACGCGGCGGCCTTCTCCTCTTTCTCCTTCTCCTCGCGTTCCCTCCTCGTCATTGGGACGACCTCGGCCCCCATGTCCTTCAACTTCGTCATCTTCACCGGGGCCTTGTTGGGATTTTCCACATCGAACAAACCCTCCACTCCCTTTGGCTTGTGCACCTTCTCAACCATATTTTCATCATCATCTCCTTCATCGGCCACGGTCATTTCGGCCACACGCCGTCCAACCAGCATAGCCTCCCTCTCGGCCTCGCGCTGGGCGCTGTCCACCGACCCAATGTCATCATCGCCGTCCTCGTCGTCGGCATCCGCTCGACGTTTCGCCCGTGCGGCATCGAATTCCGCGAGACGAGCATTGCGTTGTTCGATCTCTTCTGCGGACTGAGCAGCGAAGCGTTTGCCGCCTCCCCGGCCTCCGCCGCGTTTGCCTTTGCCTCGTGCCATGATGTTTAGTAAACCCTTAATAAACTTATGTTTCCAGAGTTGCACTCGCTTTCCCCCACGAAACGTGCCAGCCAACCAAATAATCGTATGTATTCCTACGTATCGCTATTTACATCAATTAATTCCTCTCTTTATCATTTTCGTAGCCGTGAGTGCGGACTACCGCGGTATAGTACGATGGTCTGGAAATCTTCGTGCGTTAGCTCTGTCACACCGATTATCCAGAATTCCGGATTATGCAAAATAGCGACAATACTTAAGGAAAATCTGTAGAAGAATCGTAGAAAATCGCCAAAACTCGCTAAAAATTATCGCTATTTTACATAATCGGCCCCCCGATTATGCATAATCGGATTGTGGATATTCGGTGTATGTAACAGATCTTGTGTTTTACGATATGACACATACACAAGCCACCTTCTCGGTGTTATTTTCGGCAGGGGCTTGCATAGTAAAAAAGGATTCTTTACGACTGCAAGGTAAGTCCAACCGCATCATGATCTCGCCGAGCGGGAACAACGTCCTCCCGACTTCTTCGGGCGCAGGCACGACGTCCGACCCGAATAATGTTGAGTACGAATCATCCCCCCCAGCGGCGGCATTATTGGGGGAGGAGATGACCTCGGACGGATCGGCGATATCCTCCTCCTCCTCCTCCTCCTCCTCCTCTCCCCACCCCCCACCGCCATCCTCCCCCGCCTCATTCGACGAGGCGAACGATCCAACCGAGCACTCCCACGACGATGACGATTACGACGAGGAAGACGACGACGATTACGACGACTACGACGACGAGGACGACCTAGACGACGACAGGCGCGCCAGGGGGGAGGAGGAATTCAACATCTCCGTACGTACCGGCACCATCATGGCGACCTATCGCGCCTTCTTGAATGACATCGAGGGGGGATCTCCGGGCCTGGGACGTGGGATGGACGATGACGATCTCGAGGGGGGAGGGTCGTCGTCCATGTCGTACTCCGATGCCGTCAACGCGTCGGCGACGTCCCCCCCCCCCCCCTCCTGGTCATCCTCCAATCCATTCCTGGATTGGGGGAGGGAGAGGGTCAAGGTATCCGCCATTTCGGACTCGGTCCCCGGTGGGGTCGGTACGAGGGGATCCTCGGGGGGATTGGACGACGTCGTGATACTCGACGATACGAGCGACGTCCTCGACGTCGAGGATCGTTATGGCGAGATCGGTCGATATCGCGTCGGTCGACGCCGATATGACGTCGGCGGGAACAGGAGGTACAGGCTGGATTTGATCCTACGCTCGAGGTCGGTACGTCGATCGATCATTGGCGCGATCGCGATCATTATCGGGGTTGTTGTCATCGGCACGGCGATATCCTCCTCGTCCTCCTCGTCCTCCTCGTCCTCCTCGTCCACGTCGTCCACGTCGTCGACGGGCGGGGGGGGCGAGGACGTCGACGTCGTCGTCGAGAAGGAGGAGGAGCCGACCGATATCGAGAATTCCCGCCTCGTCGCGTCGTACCAAAAGTACGAACCGCGGTGGTTCGATCGATCGGGCGGATGGACCGGCTCATCGCATCCGGAGGCTATGTCCTTCTGCTCCGGTCAGGTATCGTACATATCGCGCGTCGGCATGACGTTGTGCCCGTACGACGCCATCTGTCCCAACGGCCCGAACGAGAATCCGCTCGCGTTGCAACACGTCATCGAGGATGGCGATCAGAGCAGTCCGATACTCGAGGACGATGGAGGAGTAGGAGTAGGAGGAGGAGGTAAATGGACGTGGATGTACCTGGGGGGAACGAGGATGTGCACGACCGACCCGCGCGCCGTCGCCTCCGACGCCGATGGCGCGAACGGGAATTGGTACGATGTCACCGGCCACGTCGCTTGCTGCGTGTCGCCCGTCGCGCAGGACCTCGAACAGCAGACGGTCGCCGTGGATATCATCGAGGAAGCCGAGGATGAGGCCGGCGAGGTCCCGATCACCACGGCCGCCCCCGAGTCATTGTCGGAGTCGGAATTGGAGTCGGAGTCTTCCAAGGAACTCTTGGTGGCGTCGTACCAGAAGCACGAACCCCAGTGGTTCGATCGTACGACCGGATGGCAGGGTTCCACCTTCGGGGACGCGATGGAATTCTGCTCGGGGATTACATCCTACATCACCGAGGTGCCGATGACGCTATGCCCGTACGACGCGATGTGCCCGTTGGGCGTGAATACGTCCCCGGCGGTGCTGTCCTCGGAACAGGACGATACCCAGCGCAGTCCGATAATCGACTTCGAGGGCGCTTACGTGTATTTGGGAGGCGAGAAGAAGTGCACTAGAGAGTTCTGGAATGTCAATTCGACCGACGAGGACGTCACCCGCAACGTCATGTGCTGTCTGCCCGTCGTGGACGACGCCGCGGACATTGTAAGCGGCGGCGCCGATGACGCCGATAATTCCGACGTTACTGCCGATCCCTACGAAGGCGCCAAGACGAGGTACAGGCCCACAGTATACGAAAGCTCCAACGGATGGGTCGGAGAGACTTACGATGCGGCGGTGATTTGGTGCGCATCGGAGGAGCGCAACGGGGAGAAGCAGGCGCTTTGCCCCTACGAGGCATATTGTCCGTTGGGACCTCACAGCATGCCCTACGGTGGATATACGAAGGACGTATCGGGTACGGTGGAAGCCAGGATGCTGGCCCCCATATACAACAATCGAGATTGGTGGGTCGATATCGGCAACGTAAACCCGTGCCTGCTCTATGAGGAGCTGCCGGATTGGGCATCTGACGGAACGGGCGACGAGTCGCTTTTAACTCGTATTCTGTGCTGCGCCGCGAACGCGGCCCTAGAAACCACAGGACACGTGGGTTCGATCGACGCTTGGGTTCCTATCTCGACGACTCCCGCCGTTGTGACCGCGGACGATTCGGTGGCGTCGTCGACAACCACTGACGCAACCGTCCCCTTGATGGTTGATTGGGGCGGAGTTGAGCTGAATAGTGAGACGGGTCCGCCGACTGCATCGACGACGACGGTAGCCGACGCGGCATCCGATTCTTCCGAATCCTCACTCGTCTCCTCCGACACGCTTTTATCTTTGGTGAAGAAATTTACGCCGACCATGTGGGATCGAACGAGTGGATGGCTTGGTCAGACGTATCAGAGTGCGATTAAATTCTGTTCAGACAATGGAGGGATCCCATGTCCGTATGAGGCATAGTAAGTGGTTCCACTTTTGCACTTGAATATAGATTTCACTTGAAATGCAATCGTTCACACCATTGTTTAATTACTAGCTGCCCGCTAGGGCCCGGACAACACGTCGTCGGCGGCGTAAGGAGCATGTCGTCCTTTGCGCCAGTGATGTCGATACCTAACGGTTGGGTATCCATCGGACCGGACAACACTTGCATGCCTTACAATTCGTACAATTCGGTTCCACCCGAATGGGGACTGTCGGGAGTCGGGAACGAGGAAATTACTCGCCACATCATGTGCTGCGCGGAGCCCATCCCTGGATCAGAATTGTACATGTCCGTCGTTGAAAGTGATGGATTGGAATACGACGTCGCGACCGATGCGGAGCGGAGTGAGGCGGAGCAGTCAATCATGGATGAGTACCATCCCGTTTGGTATTCTCGCCGACAGGGCTATCACGGAGCAAGTATTGACGAAGCGAAGCAATTCTGCAATAACGTCGCGGGGATGACTCTATGTCCGCTCGAAGCCGTCTGTCCGGACGGCCCTCCATCGGAATCCATTCCGGAGGCTCTCTTTTTGGATAGGCCGTCGTTCGACGGGGAGCAATGGCTACCAGTGAGCGGCATGTTTTTCGGAGACGACAGACCTGATTGGGTCGCTATTGGCACAGTTGGCGGTCATCTCGCTACAACTTGCGCCACTCTCACGTCGTTGCAAGATGCTGCAAAATTGTGGGATGGACTGGATACGCCGTCGGAGCATAAACAGTACGTGCTATGCTGCGAAAAGCAAGTTGCTAAAGAAGATGATTTAGAAGTGATTGTTAAAAACCTCTTCGATCCTATTTGGTATGGCAAGAGAGACGGTTGGAGGGGTGGAACTTTGAACGATGCATCTGAATTTTGCATTGGACGTAATGGTCGACAATTGTGTCCTTACTCGGCCTATTGCCCATACATGGCGGGAAATGCCGTTTTTCGAGGTCATCGCGATGATTTCGATATTGATGGGGAACTTTGGGCGCCAGCGACCAACAACGAATGGATTATGATTGGTCAGAAGTTCCGAAATTCCGCCACCACCTGCACGGTAGGGTTGCCGCCACAGGGCAATGTAAGCGCGGTTCTCCAAATGCATATCATGTGTTGTCTGCCAAAGGGAGTGGACTTTGACTCCAATAGTTGAACGTCGGCAACTAGTTTAGTAGAGTGGATACAAGGTCAGCGGTGTGGATGAATCATTATTTCCGAAAGAGTTGATAAATTTATTAGTTTCAGATTGTCGTGAACCTTCCATATTCATATGCTTGCTAAGTCGGTGAAAAGAACAAGCAGGTCTTCCTCCCAAACAAGACGCTAAAAACTTCACACACATTTAAATAGAAATTCTCGCGTTGTTTCGTTTGGGAAAAGGGCAATCCGTCCTGGATTTGTCCTGGTCCTGGATCCAGGACAACGGATCTGAATCCAGGACGACGAGTTGCCCCGCTCATTTTCCTGGATCCAGGATAAATATTTGGGAAAATAGGTCAATTGCAATCACTTTTGGAGTGTGGCTCTCCAAATATCACACCGTCGCTAGTTAGTCTTCCTTTATCTCATGTGCTTATGCATGCAGCTGTTCGGTTATCACACCTTCTGCATGTTTCTTGTTCGTACGTACACACCAATATTGGTATTAGGCTCACGTATCACCCTACCTTCTTTTAGCTGGTCGTTTGTGTCACCAGTTGCCAGTTGTTAGTCTGCCGGTACATTGTCTCACTAGCTGTCATTGTCCCTTCCTTTGTCACACTCTGTCCAATTCTTTCTCAGCATCATTTTGGCGATTT
>JALLPB010000862.1:0-12468 GCA_036939975.1 Cyclostephanos tholiformis | reverse complement strand
TATGGGGGTGTTATTAGTATTTTAAGGGTGCTGGAGTAAGGGACCCTATAGTGTCCCTGACCAACAAGGAGATAGCAAACCTCATATTACCAGAATAGATGATAAAAAAAAGGGCTAAACTACTGTAGGAAGTCCTACGTTTTGGCTAAACCCCCCGACATGTACAGTTATTATTAGATAGCTACTTACGTAAAAACCACAATAAAAATACAAAATACTCGACACACATGACGAGAGTGGTGGGATGACGTATTCATGACCACCACAGCCACGAAAACCCAACATAATCCAAGGCCGGCGATCGACTTGATTCATGAATTCCATGAATCATCGTCGGTCAAGTATCCCATAAATAAAAAATAACCAGCGTCCATTATTATATATATTCGAAGCACCGCTACCGGTCATTCCAAAGAAGAATCATGGTCGATATGAAGAACAACGACGATGGCAAATCAATCACGTACTCCTCGACTAGGGGATGTCCGACCCAGAGGAACCTATCCTTCCGCTCGGTGGTAATGCGAGGTCTGGCGCACGATCGTGGGCTTTTCGTCCCCGACTCCTTCCCAGTCGTGACGCACACCGAACTCGAATCGTGGCGTGAACTATCCTTCGCTGAATTGGCAATCGAGGTCATTGGCAAATACGTCAAGGACGACGAGGTACCGAGACATGTCCTAATCGACGTCGTGACCAGGAGCTGCGATGCGTTTCGCGGTGCGGACGTTACGCCGTTGGTCAAGGTCGATGGACATTACGTGCTGGTGAGTTTGTGTGGTGGTAGCGTGAATGGCCAGAGAGAGAGAGAGAGAGAGAGAGAGAGAGAGAGAGAAAGCGGCGGGGGTTGGGGGGAGCTCTCTCNAAAACCCCCCCCCCCCCCCCCCCCCACCACCACCACCACCACCCACCCATCCACAACCCCCGATAAAAATAAAGGAATTATTCCACGGTCCAACCTTCGCCTTCAAGGACGTGGCATTGCAAATGCTCGGTAATTTCTTCGAATATTTCCTATCCACCGGATCGAATTCAGGCCGCCTGGCCGTGCTCGGTGCCACCTCCGGCGATACCGGTTCGGCGGCGATATACGGCCTCCGCGGCAAGGTCGGTGTCGATTGCATCATCCTATACCCGAAAGGTCGAGTCAGCGAGATACAGGAGAGGCAAATGACGACGGTGCCGGACGATAACATACACTGCGTGGCCGTGGACGGCACGTTCGACGATTGTCAGGACATCGTCAAGGCCTGCTTCGCCGATTCGGCATTTCGGGACGCGGTACACCTGGGCGCGGTGAACAGCATCAATTGGTGTCGCGTATTGGCCCAGACGACTTATTACTTCTGGAGTTACCTCCGCGTGACCGATCAGCTCGGGGTTGGCGGCGATGCGGCGATGGAGGTGAACTTCTCGGTACCGACCGGAAACTTCGGCGACGTCCTGGCGGGGTATTACTCCAAGAGGATGGGCCTCCCGGTGGGAAAGCTAATAGTCGCCACGAACGAGAACGACATACTTCATCGTTTCTTCTCGAGGGGGGAGTATCACAGGGAGGACATAAGGGAGACGATATCCCCATCCATGGACATATGCGTTAGCTCGAACTTCGAGAGGTACCTTTATCACCTGGCGGGGGACGATCCATCGACCCTCGCTAGTTGGATGTCGGCGTTCGAGTCCACGGGGAAATTGACGCTCACGGGGAAGAGGCTCGACGAGGCGCGTAAAGACTTCGTATCCGCGAGGGCCGATACCGCTTCCACCCTCGAAACGATAAGACGCTATCACGACGAACACGGGTACATGCTCTGTCCACACTCGGCCGTCGGGGTTAACGCGGTCGGACAGCTCGGGATGGCCAACGCATCGACGGTGTGCCTCGCCACGGCCCACTTCGCCAAATTCGGCGACGCTTGTCAGCTCGCGGTCGATCCATTGCCCGAAATACCGATCGAACTGTCGCGATTGTGGAAGATGAAAACTCGTTCGAGCGAGTGCCCGAACGACGTGAGGGTCGTCCAGGCCTTCCTCGAGCGCAGGATCGAGGTGAGGATTGCGAATCATGCGAGGAGGGACGAGAGGAGGGCATTATTGAGGTATATGGTACTGGCATCCGCCGCCGTCGGGGTCGTCGCGATGGTGATTTCCGGAATCAGGAGACGCTGAGGATGAGAAGGAAAGATTATCCCGCGATGTATTATTTGACCAACAACGCATACGTGGGAGGAGGGATGCATTTTTCGGTGGCATAGTTTACGATATTGGACGTAAGCATTGTTTGGGGTGAAACACTTTTGTAGGTCGTCGTTACGGTGAGGCATCGACTAATGTATTAGGGGGAGAGCAGGGGGGGGGGGAGTTGTGAACTTCTGGCGCGTGTGCACGATCGGGGATGAGTGAGGGGATGTTCAATGAAAGGAATTGGAAACAACAGTTGGTGGCATTCACTTGGGGCAATGATGTTTAGGCTAAACTAGCTTTGGGATTACGTTACTTAATGTGCATATTTATTCGTACCTACCTAGGCCCGCGCTATCCATGCCCACCGTCGCTGTTACCTTACACCTATATCCATCACGAAAACTGCTGGGTTCACGGCCGACCATGATGGATTTGCGGTCATGACAGACTTTGATAAGTGACAATCAAGGCAAGCGACATCTGGGCGGACGATGAAAGCCTTGAGTTCTGCTAAGGCATCGGCTTCTGTCCGGAAGCGAAGTTATACAAGAACAACAAGTTTGACACTTGCTTTCTAATTGTAATGCATTTCTTGCGTGTCGCTTTTTAACCTCTCGTGTCTCGTCCCTCTATTCTGTAAGAAAAAAAAATGGAATGGTACCAAATTCAAGCTCAGTTCGGACTCGAAACTACCAGCGTGGAGGGGCAAAGTCTACATTTGACGGACGACTCCGGAGAGGCAAACTTGGTACTTACGTCAAGGCATTCAAGTTTTACAATCTCGCTTCTATCAAGTGCAACACTAGTCCCCTCGCTCCCAACGCTATTCTGTAAGTATGCGTCATGTTCATCGACCCTGTTGCGGAGGTTGATAATTCAGAGCAACGATGTACTTACGTTCAAACCGAAGAGATCTCCACCGACCGGTAAGAATGTCACCGCTGTTAGTATCGCAACGATTGTTGTGTCAAGGTTCTTCTCCTTCGTTGGAATTTCCATCATCAAAGTCAACGGCACAATCAAGCCAGATGTTTGGCGTGCCACCATCCCCTTCTCCCAGATCCTATCAGCACCCATTTGTTCGCCAACCCCCCCATCCCCAAGTACCCGATAGCAATCTCTGGGCACATCTCCGCAAAAATCTAATTTATAACCCAAAAAAGTCCAAAAGCAAACGGAGGGCGTTGCTTTCTCGAATGGTCTCTTCCGAGCCGCTGTAAGCGAGTATCTCGTGCGGACCGATCATATTGCCCCGATCTTTCCGATAGCCGCCGCCGCCGCCGCCGCTCCTATCAATCCCATTAATATTGTTAGTCTGGGTCTGATGATGCTGTTGGACCACCGAGGATGACAGTCGGATGCCGCTATTATTCGTCGTGGACGCAGATGCGATCGTCGCCGTCGGATTGAGATTGCCATTTAGGTGATTATGGCGACTATTGCGATCCGTAAGCACCGATCGCGGATAGTGCAGCGGTTGTTGTTGTTGATGATGCTGCTCCTGCTGCTGCTGCTGATGATGATGAATACTGCCACTGCCATGCTGATTGTGTTGCTGAACTTTGCTCTTAATGAGCGCGTGAATCTCCGTCTGCAATCGATTGACCATCTCCATGAGTTTGTCGACTTTTGCCTTTTCCTCCCTCGCCAACTTTTCGACATGTTCCTTCTCGTCGACTAAGTTCTTGAACATTAATCTCCATTTCCTCTCGTGTTGAGCCAGCGATCGCTCCAATTTGCGCGACCGTACAAGCTCGACCTCTATACGCGACTCCAGATCGACCTGCAACTGTTCGAGGTCGACGAGACAATGTGATTGCGATTCGATGATGCGGACATACTCGCGCAGCTCTTGCATCTCCTCCGAAACAATGCGTTCGTACAGTGGCGTAAAAGTATGCGTCATTGAGGTGGAGTTCGCGGCAGCGGCGATGGAGTTACTGCTAGTATTGTTAATAATTGTCGTCTTTGATGACGTCGCTTTGTTGCTGTCGTCATTGTTGTCGGGCACAATGCTGGTGTTTCCGACATCAACATTGTTACGATGGAGGACTACGCTGTTGCTACTGCCATTGTTGCCGCGTTGATTACCAGCATTGTTATTACTGTTGATAGTTTGGGAAGGAGATGACAACGGTGGCTGTTGCTGCTCATTAGTGTTGGCATTATGGACACCGGTGCTCATATCATAAGTGCGTGAAATATACTGCTGTTGCGAATGTTGTTGTTGCTGCTTATGAGGATGATGATGATGCTCCCGAGCCTTGTAACTGTCATTGTGGTTGGCGATATTATTATTCAGGGGTGCCCCTATTTGAGCGTGTGCGGCGTGTTGCAGCTATGGTTGATGCTGGTGCTGCTGCGATTGATATTTTGGCGTCGTCGATGGATGATGCTAATGCTGCTGATATTTTTGCCGCTGCTGCGAGTACGATGGCAGAATATTATTTGTTGGCGGTGCACCATGAGGAGCGAAATACCTAATTGAACTGTAAGATTTTTGCCCCTATCTACCTAACTAGGTACTCTCGCCACGCAAGTCAGCGTCGAGAGTCGTTGAGGAAAAAAAATGGCACAAGATATTGACCTCCTCTTGTTTTCCGAGGCAAAAGGTAAGGCAAAACATGCTCGATGACAAGAGTGCTCGATGATGTAATGCGACATTCTTCTCGTGGGCACTCTTTTCTGTTCGCTCCATTGTCCTCCGCCTCATTCTTGTACGCATTCATTCTTACTCTCCATAGTGCTAGTTCGAGGATTGAAGTCGCATCCTTAATTTTTTGGTACTCATGTTCATACCGTGCAAGTTTATCTCGAATTTCATTGAGGCGAGCTCTTCTGCCAAATAATGTATTATCAATGTCGCTCGTGATCTCGCCCCTCCACTCTTTTATTCCAATAGCCTTCACCCATTCCGAGTAACCTCGTTTCATCAAGAATCGAAATGCCCTAGCCGAGGCAGTGCTTTCGTTATCCCTAGCCACCTCGTCGAGGACTTCGTCCCATTTAATTGTATGCCCTTGGACATGAGATGCTTGAATCCGAAGGAGATTTTCTATTACGCCCAACGGCGCGCTGGCCGTACCCAATGTTTCGATCATTTTACTCCAATTGAATTTGTGATCGGGGTAAAGCGAATGGTACCTTTCGAGCACGAAGTTAATAATATCATTCGGTGCATTACTCCAAAGTACATATAGAAATGGCAAAGATCCCCATCGATCTTTGACGATCAGATTTTCGGGGTACTTTTTGATCGTCGCATGGTATAGCTCAATATTTTGAACAGAGCCACAAGCCAATATATGAAGAGGTGTCATTCCAAGACAGTCCTGCTGCGCGCCGGTTGGGTTCAACATTTTGTACGGCGTCTCGTGTTGAGTAGATCGCACGATCGTTGCCTCGTGAAAAAGCTCCAATGAAACAGGGTGATAGGATTGGTAATAGATCATTTTGTGGATCGGAAGTCCCTCGAATCAATGTCTCAGCGCATCGATCACCTTTGCCTCCGATTCGAATAGATTTTGAAGATCCGTGCAATTCCTCAACGCCGCCTCCTCAATGACGGCATTTTGAGAAATCGCCAAATTTCGCAAAGAGTGACAACTCCAAAGCGCGTACCGTTCAATCTGTCCAAGTGTTTCTGGATTTTCCAAAGAGAACATGGATTTACACTGACAGAACATTCCAGTGTGGATGGTGGTCATGAGGGGCGGCGTCCTGAATTGAGGGAAGACGCAGCACGAAAATGCCTTATCACCGATGCTCTCTATGCTATCGGGGATGATTAGCAAAACTGGTTCCGTACTTAGAAATGCCAGGGTGCCAATGATTTTAACGGTGGAGGGGATGTTTACTTCATTCAAGGCGCTGCAGTTGAAAAATGCATGTCTCTCAATTCTTCGGAGTCCCACGCTCAGCTCGACCTTGATTAGTGTCGTACAAGTTGCGAATGCATACTGGCGAATGGCAACGACGGACGATGGGACCTTGATCTTCCTCAGGGAGATGCATCGACTGAACGCTCGCGGTCCGATATCTCGCAGTTCGTCGCATAGCTCCACCTCCTCGAGTTTGTCGCGAGCGAAGAACGCCCTGGCGGGTATGGCGACGACGGAGGAATGGACGCGAATGCGGACCACATCCTCCGGAACTTCACCTCCTCCCTCGCCCATGTAGACGAATACATCATCCATCGTGGTGACTTGCTCCTCGGTGAGGATGTGTACGCCGGCGGACGAAGTGCTGATATCGTCATTGTCCATATTATGGACCCCTGAGTCCTCCTGCTGGGTGGATCCCTCTCCCCCGGACGAGCAGGAGGAACCGAGGGAGGCCTAAAAATCGGCCCTCCGTGGTAACAGCCTCCGAAGGGACCTCGAAGACACCGTCTTGACGCAGCACGCGAGCATGTACACGCTCTCGAAGGGGAATGACAGGGACGGCGGCGAGCGGTCGTTTTTGGAAAATGTGGGGGGCGGGGCGACTGACGACGACGACGACCTCGCAGAGAACTTTGCAAGGGGAATCAAAAATCAAAACTTCCGGAAGAAATAACGGCACAATTTCCCGCCATGTTCCGTTCAATTTTATTTTGCTGATCTCACAAAACCCGCTCCCAGAAGATAGAAGAAAGATTGAACATGGCCTTGCTTCTGTACCATACTTGAAGACATAAGCACAACCTCGGGAAAGGGAGACGATTTTAATTCCCTGAGCCTGCGCAAGCTGGAGCGCAAATCAGAACAATTGGACGCTGTGAAGTATCGCAACTTCACGTCCGCCGACGAGGCCATACCCTACGTCAGATCGCTCGACATCGCCAATGATTGGCAGGTAATCAAGGCCTCCGTCCTAGCCGCCGGCAAGGGCGTGCTCCTCCCCGTGACCCTCGACGAGACCATCGACGCGGTAAACGAGGTCATGTCCGACGGGGCATTCGGGTCCGCGGGGGACACGTGCGTTATCGAGTCGTACATGACCGGACCGGAGGCCCCAATGCCCTTCGAATTGTTTGATCGTAGATTTGGGTAAGATGGAGGAGAGGATAGGGGTGCGTTGGACTACTAGGGCGTTGTTCTCATCATTGGTGATGATGGCGAAGTTATAGGTATCATAACAATTATTACGAGCGATCGCAATCGTGCCCCCCCCCCTCGTTGTCAATCAACGTCCATGCGGGGGTGGCTGGTGATAGCTGCACGGAAGTCGCGGTGGCGATGGCGGGGGTGAGGGGAGGAGGAAGGCCGGTGGAGAGCCGGACTCCTCGGACGGCCGTCCCTCGTCGCGGCGAGGTCGCGGTCGCCGGGGGGGAGGAGGGGAGGTGGCGGAGGGACGCGGGGGGGGGGGGCGTAGGAAGGGGAGACGGGGGGGAAGGGTAGACGGCATCAACCAACAAATACGAGTTCTGCTCGGTTTATGGATACTGCGGCACTACGACCGAGCACTGCGGCACGTCGGGCATCTCCATTGCACTAGCAGAGTGTGTCCGATCATGCCCCGTGCTCTCGGAACTTTTTCGATGAGAGTGGACGATGCCGTGGACTTTGATTCGGAGCCTTTGCCCTAGCCTTCTCTGTGAGTGATTCGTAGTTGACGGCTTCGGAGTCAACATAGAGTCATCGTCGTCATCGTTGATCTCGTTGTCCTTGCTGAACACGGCTTCATAATCGCTCTCATTGCCATTGCCATCTCCGTCGCTGAGGAGCTCATCGCATTCCTTGTAGTTCACTTTTTCCACTCTTGTACTCCTCCTAGATCGTGCCGTCGCACTAGATGCGACAAGGCTGGTCGAAGTCGCAGAGGTTAACCATTCCGGAGGATCTTTCGCCGTGCTAATATCCCACTACTGCAGATCATCGACGCGACCGGATGGATGGGGGAACGTATTGGCACTGCTCCCTGACGATACGAGTGCATACGAGTGCAGAGATGGGGGGGTCGACCTCAGCGACGAAGACCATTGGCGATTCGAAACATCAGTGAGTGTTTTCCTCATTCCGGTCGCACTACTTTTTGCTCCGTTCGATCTGACTTTCATCTTATCCGCATCCTTCGTCATTTACTATCTGTTTATCATGGGGGGGAATGGAAAGAGAAGGAAAGAATACCGAGATGAGGATACCGCATTGGAAAAAAAACGGCTAATGACCGCCTCGTCGCCTAACCTGAAGTATTCAACAACCAACCCGATAACAACGCAAAACGATAGATAAATGAGGACCATAATCTCAAACAGGTAAGTGATTCCTTACTTTGAATTTAAAATTTAAACATTCCGCATCTTCCCTAACATCAATTGGACGCTGTGGGCATTCTTCCAGCATCCCCAAAGGCTTGAACTTGATTATGTCCTCTATGATTCAAATGAACAAACAGAATGGAGGCTTGGCAACTTTAAACCAGCGATGACATGGAAAAATTCCTGCCCTGGGAATCCCCGACCAGCGTGAGGCAGGGGTGGCCACACTGGTGGAAATACACGCCGGGGATGCCGGACTCTCCCCCCCCTGCGTCGAAATGGACACGCCCGCGCTTGGGGTGTGGGGATATGCGCCCCAATCCCTCGATATCATCGCGTTGGATTCCGCCATGATGGACAACCGAGTCGTGATCGTTGTTGACGTGTTGGTACTCTGCCAAATCGAGGAGAACGCAGGCTGACTGGGATAGGGTATTTCGCCAGTTTGCCAGGTTAATGAACGGGAAAGCGGAGATGGGGGTGGCGTGGATATCCTCTGCGATGGGACCTTGAGAACCGAGGTGGAATACGCATGGGCCATGTGAAGGAGACAATTTCCTGCACTCGTTACTCCTTAGAGCTCCTCCGTTGTCAACTGAGCGTATTTCCTTTTATTCTTTTCCAGTCTCTCCTCGATCTCCTCCGTTGCCATCTGAGCCCTTTTCTTTCTCATTCTCTCTGGATCCTTCGCCTGCTCCTCTTCGAGCTCCTTCGTTGTCATCTGATCCTTTTTCCTTCTCATCGCTCTCGATTCCTCGCCCGCGCCTCTTTGAGCTCCTCCGTTGTCAACTGAGATTTCTTTCTCATCATCTCTCGATTTCGTTCAGCTGCTGCTTCCTGCTCCTTTTCCCTCATCTCTTTATGCTGCAACGCATCACGTCTCATTCGTTCAGCTGCTGCTTACCGCTCCTTCTCCATCGTCTCTTTACGCTGCAACGTTCACTGCTGCTTCCCGATTGACAGAAGATTTATCGTCACGCCTACCAGCATGCAGATAGGCATCCTTGTCGATGGGGGCATCGAACAGGACGTGCTTTTTATCCGATAGGAATGCTGCGGAAGAATTCATAGTTAATAAAATTCATCACTTTGCTTCTCGTTGTGATAATTATTTCGTATTGCACACCCATGTCAAATCATTGCACGATTGAGAAAGTTTTCCTTGGGGAGCCAATGCCTGCTTCCTACCCAGGTGTGTTTTCCAAGGAAAATTACTAGGTAGTAGCCACGATCTTCCGTAATCCTCTTGCATAACTTCTCGTGAAAGGCTTGTATGATGGGATCACGCAACTTTGCTAGTGCGTTGTAAGATGCACCTTTGTCACCACTGTTCTTGCTATACCAGTCGTGCCGCCCACCAAATAACATTTGATTGGTCGACAATACTCGCCAGTAGCCGCAAATGAGGCTGCGTAATGCGATGGAATGCACAATGCTCCTAACTCTTTTAGGTTAGACAATGTGGGGGCTCACTTCCAATATTGTGACGCCTATGAATTAAGCACCTACTCTTTCCCGCGAATTTTGGGCGAATTTTTGCCCGCGTAGGAATCGCGTACGCAACCCCAATCCTCTAAGAAATTCTTGTTCTCTGAGGATTGATCTGAGCCACACGTTTTCTTGTGGCGCGAGGGCTTGAGAATTTAAAATTCCTCCCCCTCTTTCGCCTCTCGAATTCATTGTTTCTTTTGGCTCGTCGACGGCGACCGACGGCCCGCAATTTGATAGCATTGCCATCGTTTACGCAAATTTTTTTCATTGTTAGCAAAGGTAAATGCATTAGATTGTTGTGTCGACTCTGCGTTGACTCCTCCCCCAATCAGTTCTTGGAAGCTTGATTGGTCGTCTCCACTTCGCCGGAGAAGCACCCGGCAGGAATCTACGCGGCCATCATGCCCTCCCCTGTCGACCGAATGGTGTTCTAGTTCTTAACCCCCACCCACTCCATCTCGGCAATCAACCGATCATCTTAAATCCGCATATAAGCGGTCGACAATCAGTCGTTAGGCAATCAGCCAAAAAACAAATAGGCAATCAGCCATCTTCCAAATCCCACATCATTGTGGTCAGCAATCAGCTGCGAAAGGATTCAAGTGGTTTTAATGACCCTCCTTTCAAACCCCACTTGCTTCATTCAACGTGGGGGGCAATCAGCCAATAAGGGATCCCAAAATTATCATAAAGGGTTCAGCCGACTGAATCGGACCAAGCCTATTACAAAACCCCCCCCCACTCAATTCTCTTCGAGTCGGTTTTGATTTTTCACGAACAATTTTCCTTTCCACTTCTTCTCTTTTTCCTGCCATTTGTAGACATCATGAGGTTATACTCCACTTCCAAACCACCTTCCTCTGTAGATCCCAGCTGGATCTATTGGACGACTTCTCATTTCAAGAGCATTAATCCAGATTCACACCAAATCTCCGCCCTCCTCTTCATCACGAGGAAAAAAGAGATCGAGATTTTGTTCAAGCCCATACCCATTATTGACAATGAAGGAAAATTAGAGGGCATCATCGGGAATATGTTCGATGAGGGGAGCACCCCCGCATTTGTTAAAATCGACGGCGACGACATTGGCTCGTGCTCAACGATTCAGATTTTTTCTGACGTTCCCGAGAGGTTTCGCCCCGAAAGTCCTCTACTTGCAACCTCTGTCAAGGACACTGAATGGGAGGCCGCGGACAAAGAGATCACTCTCATTGTAATCCCCACCGTTGCTCCCCTCCCCTATGGCATAGACATCAAATCTACCATCCTTGACGACGATTTCATCGAAGAAATGCAAGCAATATCCCCCGAGCATGGTTTTTGGTCAAAAATGATGGTTGACGCACACGAACAGTACGCATCAGATTTTGACACCTCTCCGGTCGTTAAAAATCTCTCCGCCACAACCTCTTCCACGAGACGGGACCCCTGCCGTGCGGCAACAAAAGGTTTCAGAGAGGCAACGCACGCGATCTCCGGCCCAATCATTGACACCTCCCGCCCGGGGAAGGGGCACGAGAACGAGCAAAATATCCTAAAGGAATTTTTTTACCGTAATCCCACTCCTGCTCACGTCGAGGTCGACGACGAAAAAGATGTTATTGGTGTCCGAGGAATCCCCATTCAACCTCTCACATTGACGACCACCAGACCCACCCAACTTCCGACACCAACTGCCGTGGATTCACTCCGCCTTGCAACCCATAATGCACCGGCCGCACTCCTCCCCCCGTCTGCTGAATTTTACAGCCAACTACTTGAAACGTTGAAGACGATGAACCAAACCGCCCCCCAACAACAAAAAATAGTCATCGAATCTCGCGAGCACGAGGAATCCGTCGATTTAGCAAAGTTGCAAACAAGTATGCTAAAATTATTTTATGCCAGCGGTGAAATCGATTGGGACGAGGGCACTGTCAAGAACATCACCCTCGCCACCTTTGCCAAAGGCTTTAAGGACTTGTTAGACCGTACAGCAACGGTACAGGAAACTCAATTCGCCAACTTGCTCAACACCATTTTCAAGTCCCTACCCAACGACGATGATGATGAGCTCGCAAACCCCCTCGAGCGTTTAATGAGCCTTTCTGTTTTCCCTAAGAAGTTCACGAAGGCACACCTGAATGCGAGTTTCCAATCTTCCGATCTAGAAACGAACATGATGTATAAAAATACATCGGTGAACCCATTCCACTATGCTCCACAGAATAATCGCGCCCTCATTCAAGCAGCATCCACTGTCATCGAAGAGGAACGTAATGAATTCAACTGGCGTGTCAACGATAAAGACAAAAAGCAAATTTCTTCCGTCATCGAAGGAGTTGGACGCATTGAGACAATGGATGATGTTAGCAGAACCTGTGCTAACATATGTGGAGTCATCCTCGCCATCGTCGACGCATCGACAACTAAGCCCTTGCTCTATCAGGTCGCTTACAAGATCATTAAAATCGTCGAAAATAAAAAAATGCAAATTTGGATGCGCGACAACAGCAAATCCATCGCGCACATGCCATTCGTCTTCATGGGAAAACTTCATCAGTTTTTCCAAC
>JALLPB010000861.1:0-12431 GCA_036939975.1 Cyclostephanos tholiformis | reverse complement strand
TACTCTAATGGAAATTAATTTTGCCAGATCAAAATTTTGTTCTTCAGAGGAGGGAGCACTTCTCCAAGTCCAATTAAGTTGCAAACTTGGAACTCACAGTATCCACAAGGGCACAGCTAGGAATCGGTACCCAAATTTCAAAATTTTACATATGAAGTTTACTGCAAACGGTTTTAAACCTACTCAGTGAAAGTATGTGAACTTGTTAATACGTAAACTAAGTTAAGATTGTGCAGACATAAATGGCTACCAATATAAACTTAGCTTTGTAAACATAATAGTCGGTCAAATCTGTTTCTAAGTAAACATATTTGGCCTTCTGATAGGAGGCAGCATCGACGATGTTGACTGCAGTGGCCACGAGTGGTATGGCGGGTGTCAACAATGGCGATGTGAAGGACCATCAATTAATATCAGCGGGGAGCATCGCTATTGGGGCAGACTGTTGGTGGGGTCGGGGGTTAATGATAGGTTGAAGAGTGGCATCTCCCGGTGATGGGCACAATGAACTGATGCACAGGGAGCAACAAGTAAAGACATTCACCCTTTTTGCATGAGGATATTGCCCCCTACCCCAACCCCAACCCCAACCCCAACCCCAATCCCAAAATTTGGATTGCCAATTAAGGTTAAATGCACTATGTTTGATTCATCACATTTGACTCCTCTCCATACATCGATTATTGAATCGCTGTCCACTATTGGCTGTGCTATTCTAGTGTGGGTGGGATGGGGGGGGGTATCATACATCTTGTTAGCTGAGAGTAATTTACAGTGGAATGTTGGTAGTAGTACCTAGGTAGGTGTACTCCCTAATTTGTGCCATACCAAGAAGATAATAGTAATTAACAACTCCGTTGGCCAGGCCGGGCGGTTGTACCATACCATAATATGCATGGTAAGTCAACGATAACACATACTACGATACCTTACTCTCTTCCTTCGATCGAATCGGCCCGCCTCCCGCCCAGCACCTCGGTAACATCGACAGGCCATTTCCATCGCGACTAATCGGGGATAATCATCATCTCCTTCCTTGTTTGCGGACGAGCAGCCAATAGACAAAGGAAAAGGAAGTTCCCCTCAAATCTCCACACAAATAATACCCAACGACCATTTAGTGTATAAAAAAATGATCGCCATCGTCATTGTTGTCCTCGCCGCCGCCGCCACCGCCGCCGACGCCACGCCACTTGCCGCTGCGTCGTCATCTTCGTCATCGTCGACGACGTCGCAATATCAATACCGCATCCTGACCAATGCCGAGGCGGGGACCATCATTCATCCCCTCATCCCTCATAGGATTCACCTCGACCGCCGTCGTCGCGAGCTCCGCGAAAAACACGGCGCCGAATTCGACGTCGGGGAGCTTTTGCATAGGTCGCCGCCCCGTCCGGGCGTCTCCCGTCACTCCCTGACTCCCAAGGACCTGGAGTCGTTGATCGCGTCGACGTCGTCTCACGGTGGCCTGATACGGGGCGCGGGGGGGACGCCGCGCGCCCTGCAGCAGCAGATGGGTGCGCTCTACCAGGGCTACGGTACCCACTACGTCGACCTATGGGTCGGCTCCCCGACCCCCCAGAGGCAGACGGTCATCGTCGACACCGGATCGGGAGTGACGGCCTTCCCCTGCGAGGAGTGCGATGGGTGCGGCGACGACTACCACACCGACAACTACTACCGTCACTCCGAGTCGTTGACCTTCCGGCCCGTAAGGTGCAACGAGTGCACCCGAGGGTACTGCGCCTCCGTCGCCGACTCCCAGAAGTGTCGGATATCCATGAGCTACGCTGAGGGTAGCAGCTGGACCGCCTACGAGGCAGTAGATCTGTGTTACGCCGGGGGGCCGCACCACGACGCCCTCGCCGTGAACGGGCCCATGACGAACCAGGGGGATTCCACGGTAGACCACGTCTATCCCGACGACGCGTCGCAGTTCGCGTTCGAGCTTAACTTCGGTTGTCAGGTCTCCATCACCGGACTCTTCATCACCCAGCTCGCGGACGGGATCATGGGCATGGAAAACGAGGGCACGTCCTTCTGGAAGCAGATGCATTCCAGGGGCGCCATACCCCGTCCGGAGTTCAGCCTCTGTTTCAGCAGGAGTGACTACGCCGAGTCGGAGGGGACAAGTGCCGGGGCCATCACCCTCGGGGGAGTTGATACCCGCCTCCACCAATCTCCCATGGTATTCGCGAAGAACACACAGGTATCCGGATTTTATTCTGTGCACCTGAAGGCCGTGTTCCTGCGCGCCGGGGGGGGGACGTCCGCCCAGACGACGCAGGCCGACGCGGACCGGCTTCACAAGCTCCCGCTGAGTGAGGACGTGTTGAATAATGGCAACGTCATCGTCGACTCCGGCACGACCGACACGTACTTCAGCAGGGCCCTCGACGGACCGTTTAAGCAAATATGGAAGAAGCTCACGGGTGAAGATTACAACCACAATCCGATATCGATCTCACCCGAGGAGATCGCGGCCCTGCCCACCATCCTCATGGTCATGTCGGGGTATGACGGCGACGCTGTGGGGGACGAGCCGACTGACGACCCCGACGACGTCGCAGGGTACGCGGGGATCACCGACCTGTCGTCCAATCCCCGGGACGTCGTCCTCGCCATACCGGCGTCGCACTACCTCGAGTACGACCCGGACATTGGAAAGTACGTTCCTCGATTTTACACGGACGAGGGAAGCGGTAGCGTTATTGGCGCGAACGCCATGATGGGACACGATGTCTTCTTTGACAACGGTAGGGGTCGCATCGGCTTCGCCGAGAGCGATTGCGATTACATGTCGCTGTTGATGAACGAGGAGGGGAGCATCAGTGTGGCCCCCGTCGCGAACGCGGAAAGTAATAAGGCCGCTGTCCCCGTCGACGAAGGACCCACGTCCGAGGAGGAGGAGGAAGAAACTGGGATCCAGAATGACGACTATCAAGAGGGCGAGGGAATCGACGACGGTGTTGTGACTGATGACGAGTTTGCAATGGAAGAAGCCACGGAAGGATACATTCCCGATAAACCATCCGAGAAGAACAATAACAATCCTTATCAAGTTTTCGGTAACGACAAACCAGACCAGGAAGAAGGAAGCGTGTCCACCAGCTTCGCCTCTGAAATCTTTGAGGACATGAAGCACGAATGCAGCTCTGCGGGATGCAGGGGGATCGCGGCCCTCTTCATCCTCGGCGCCGTGGCCATTGTGATTGCGGGCATTCGTAGGACCATAGCCAGGAGGAGGGTCGTTCGGCAGTATCAGGAGGCGGAGCTGGAAATTTCGGATCTGGCGTTGGATTCTGACAGCGACGACGAGGGGGGGTACGCCGATGAACCTCGCATGCGTGAAATCTCATAATAAATAAATGAGGAAGTGATTTATGTCTGAAGAGAATTAATCCTTATGAATGCATGGTCATCATTAAAGTCCTTCAGAATCATTCGACATGCTTATCTCTTCCAAACCTGGGCACAAAACATAAATATTGCTTGAGATACACTTGTCTCTCCATGCACTTAACCTGCTTGACTCCTCAACTTTCCTTGCTATGATTGTTTTTTTTCTTTGGATGCTCACTCAAATCTGGTAAGGAATCGCCCAATGGCTCTGATGATATTGATGACATCATTGACGACATCATTGAACTACAAACGAAAAAAATAGACGAAGATATTATTAGCAAATAGACTAGAATGAAAACAGTAACACTTCACAAATACGATTATACTCACAGCAGGGTCAATCCCCGGTCGGAAGAGTTATGCATGTCGTTTTCTTCCATCTCCTTTAAGACGTCAAACGAATCATCAAACGGATTCTCCCTGGTCCACTGTGATATTTCTGACATGATAGATTGCTTACTGGCTTTACTAGAACGACTTCTACCAGACGAGGAGAAATCATTATGAGAAGATATGGGAGAATCGTCTGTGAGCGAGGCAATTGCCCCCTCCACTGATTTTTTATAGTCGGTCACAAACGAAGCGTTCATAAAGTTCACATCTGACAGAGATGCTCCAGCATCAGGATTTTGACTACTTCGCTTCATGATCTCCTCCATCATTCTACTATCCACGCTCAGCAAGCTTTCAATATGAGTCGACGATGCGCTTCGTTTGGATTCCCTGAGAGAATCGCATTCCGACATGTCATTCTCCTGGATGGGATGTAGTGCTACGATTGATTCGGTAGGTGATGTGTGAGAATTCATTTTGAAGGGAGTTGTAGCACTACTATCACCTTGAGCATCATTTCCATAGTTCTTGTTTTGTCTGACAACCTGGGCGCCGTCATCACCACTGCTGGATTTATCCGTGCGAGCGCTCTTATTTCTATCATGAACATCGTTTCCGCTCTCCTCAGTATCTTCAAACGGATTGCTATTGGTCCATTGTGATGTTTTTGACTTGGTCGAACGTTTACTTGCTCTACCAAAGCTTCTGCCAATAAGCTTATTGCCGAAAGAGCTGCTTGAATCGAAAACATGCTTGTAACCATCAGAATTATTCGAAACGTTCGTTTCCATCCCAGTTCCCCCATCATCAAATGTTCGAAAACTTCGTTTCATCATATCCTCCAACATAACACTATCGATGCTCAGCATGCTATCATTGATACTAGAAGATACGCTTCCTTTAATGTCATTGAAAGAATCATATTCTGGCACGACGTTTCTTTCAAAAGGTGATGGGAGGAAATTCGTCATGAAGGTAGTTGTAGCATTGCCACCATCATTCGTTTTGATTCCATTGGCCTTGTTATTTTCAGATTGGGCTCCGGCATAACCACTGCTGGAACTATCGTTGCGATTACTCATATTTCTACTGTCATTCACCCTCCTCTCAACTGCATCATTTCCGGGATTTGGAGGCTTATCATCCATCACATCGACCGTAGACCCTTCAAAACTCATGCATGAATTCGGGAAATTCACCACGGAATTGAATGCGTAGTTATTATCGATGCTGCCATTTAGCCAGCTTTCGGACAATGAAGAAGAGAAACTTCTGCCTGATTCATGGAGCGTTGCTTTTTGTGAGATGTGAATCGACTTTTGTTCAATTTGCTGCTGGTTGTCTGTAGCGTGCCTTCGGATATCTTGTCCATTGTTTTCTTGGATGGTGTCAGGGGAGGCACTTAGCTGTTGCAACGTCTCGTTCAAATAGTGTTGCTGATATAATTGTTGCTGCTGTTGAAGCTGAGATGTCTGATGATCATCAAGCTGTTGATCATTAAGCTGTTGATCATAAAAGTTAACCAATTGTCCATTATTTTCATGCGTATTATGAGGGCGATCACCATCTGTCTGCTTCTCATTGTAAGGATGGGGATGAAGCAGATGTGACTGCTGCTGCTGCTGTTGATGTGTCTGATGATTTCGAAGTTCGAATGGAACGTTATCGGCTTGAGGACGGATAGTCTCCTGCGTCTGTTGCTGCAGTTGTTGATGGAGCCAATTGAGGCGACTTTTTGCGACAGTAAAATCAGGGTATTCATGTTGGTATGAATCTTGCTGCTGCTGAAACTGGTCGGCACACGGCAAAGCGTATTGAGACGAGCCCTTTGACTCGTGTTGGACAAAAGGCATCTTCTCTCCAATCACTGCCTCATCAGGATTGCTTAGAAAAATTTGGGGTCCTTGTTGGGCAGAAAAAGGTCGGGACTGAAAACGAGCTTGAAATTTCTGAATCTCTAACTCCTGTCTCATTCGAGTATGAAGTCTCTTAATCTCAATCTCCTCCCTCATTTTTAATTCATTGTCTAATTGAATTCTCTGCAGAGCAAATTGCAGCTCGATCTGATTCATCTTCTGCGCGATGTTGAGATTTCCCCCCACCTCCTCCGACCGACCTGAATCAGAAATTGGAACGCATAGACTATAATTATTACCATACAGCTGATTATTTGGAGCTTCATATTGAAATTGTCTTTGTTGCATTTGCTGCTGCATCCTCCCCCCCCCCATATGCGGATAGGGCATTCCGGAGTTTACCCCTATACACATTTTCCCACTAAACATGCTCGCGAAATTACTATTGTCATTGTGATGCATCTGTTCAGTAGCTCCACCGACAAGATTAGAGGGATATTCTATAGTATCATCCGACTCCTGCGCCTCATCTTCCTCGATCTCCTTACGAGACTTGTGTTGGGTGACCAAGCTCTGTTGAATTTTCAGACGGAGCTCGCGCTCCTGTCGCTCGGTTTCCGGATCTAGTGGAACAGATGCCTTCTTGCGAGAGCGCCGTTTCTTCACGACGGGCAAAGATTCGAGCATGCCGGAGCCATTATTGAATGGGAACATGCTTTCTCTTGTTTATATTTTTTGCCGACAAGGCAAGTCCCAACTTCAAAATTCTTAAAGGGGAGCGAAAAGTAACCCTTCCGTTTGATGCTTTGAGATCGATGATTAACCGATCGCTTCAATGATGAGTTATTGCGACGATAAAATATTTATTATGGATGACATAATAATAGGTATGTTATGATAAGCCGTAAAAAATGAGAGGCAATCTGAGTCGTCTCTACTACACCGTGATGGTTGTTTTTTTGCTTAAGCCCCTACCATACCCTCATTCGTACACCTAGGTACGTTACGACACAACATGCTATATAAGTTAGTAAGTAGGTACAGTACTTATTGTGTAAAGTAGATAAAAATAATCTCCCCCATGGTAAAGAGCACGTGAGCAGCCGGCGTGAGACTTCTCGGAAGGGGAACGATGTCAAAACGGGAAGAACTCGTGCCCGAAATCGGTGGAGGAGAGAGTGATCAGAGTGGGGATGCAGAATCACCGCGACAATTGACGGATCAACGGGAAATGGATGATAATGATATCGACTCATGCACGGGTACATCCACCACATCCCGAACCAACATCTCCGGCGAATGGGGTTGGGCTAAAGGGAAAACAACCACGAAAGAAAAGGAAAGATCAGGTGATTTAGTGAAGGATTTATGTAGATCAACTGGGGGGGGTGCGTCTTTCTGTGGCAACATTGCATATGAAAATATTGCACCGCGGAAGAGAGAGGGTGTAACAGTTGATTTCTTAATCGAACGAGGAGACCCTCCCATCGAGGGGAGAGATATCGATGCAGGGAGAGCAAGAATGGAAGCAGATCCGAGAACGATGGTTTTTTTTAACACTCAAGATATGATGGCTGAGATGCCAACCAGCGATGATTTCTCGAAGAAAGCGGTTGATGATGCTGCAGGTTGCATGCCTGGGGAGGATATGTGTGCAGCAGATGACAGCCCAAGAGAGCCAGGAAACATAACTGGTGATGCGGTTGATGCTCCTTCAGCAAAAGAGGATTCATCTAATAATACTGCAGGTGAACCGGGGGATAACATAGAAGAGACGGCTGAAACGGAAATACATCTTAAAGAGGAGGCAGCCAATTTTTTTTTAACCTATCATTTTCCAATTAAGCCGGTAATAGCAGTCACTCAAGGTAAGGCACCACAGGAGAACGATCCGAAGAAGATGTGCATGGGTAACAGTCACGATGTGACAACCCTGGAGGTTTTAGCAGATCACACGCAAGGATATATGGCCGACAGCAGAATGAGCATCGGCGACTATGAGGTATCATCTGGTTCAAAAGACGATATTACAACGAGCTCGAACAGGTTAGAACCTGAAACTGCAGAGCAGGACGATGTATCTGATGATTATGACTTTGGGGTTTTCGATTTACTGGCCAAGCGAAAACGTAAGAAACGGAAGAAAAATACTGAAAAGTCCAAGTCTCTTATTATTTCCATACCGTCGCATACAACTAAAGAAGCAGTATCATCAGACAAAAAGACTGGCATCGCTCTCGGGAATGAGGAAAATGTAGGAGAAGATAAATTTTGGCCGATAGAGGATGATGTTTTGGATGAAGAAGACCCCCTTTCATTTTATTCTACCACACACGAAGGTCAAGACCCACAATACGTCGAGTTTCAGTTGTCAATGATGAAGAATCGCCTTCAGGCTCAGCTGGTCAACATACAGAAAGACAAGAAAGAAGATATGGAGAAGATACAAGCGTATCTATCATCCAAGTGGGAAGAGAGTAATGCCGCCCTACAAGAAGAAATTAGAAAAATTAGATTTGAAATTGTGGCCAAGCAAACTCGACAAAGAAATCAGCTTACAGATAAGCACAAGGGACAGCGTGAGGCAGACGAACAAAAATTAAACGAGGGAGAGAATTGGTTGCTCCAAAAACAGCATCTAGAAACGCAGCAGATGTTTCAACATGCTGGTAGGCTCGATTGGAATGATATTGCTGCCCAACTGCAAAATCGCCACGCATATCAACGTCAACAATTTGAGGAGAGGAAAGTCGAGATGAAGAAACGATCAGAACAGGATATCCTTACCCAAAACCAAATATTAGAAGCTCATCATAAGAAAAGAAATGCCGAGAGTCAGCTTCTCATCAAAGAGCTTACGGACAAGTGTCACACGCAGCATGACAATCTAAAGGCCAAACTCCTTACGCGACACGAAAAGCGATTTGAGCAGAAGCGGAATCAAGCTGAAGCGAACTTTGGTGGATCTCAATCTGATACTCTTACGCGAGAATATATCAAATCAAACCAGAGTTATCTACGCACATCTGAGAAATCTAATGATGGACGTCAAACTAAGGGGGGATCGATCGAAGGCGCCGTCTCGCACGATGCTGCGATGAGGCAGAAACAGCGAAAAGGCTTGATGAATAATGCTAGCATTCAACTAGCCATTGAAATACACAATGAAGGCAAGTCATGATTGCATTTCGAATATCTACACTTTTGATTTCGCTTAACCTAACTAGTGTGATTTTACTTCAGGCATCATCGCTATTACAAGGTCGAATCAATCTCTGGGGAAAGATGATAGTCGACCCCCTGTAGATAAAGCGCAAGGACCGTTCCAACGCGGTTTCGTTTCTGGGAGCGACTGCAGGAAATGCGTCGGGGACAAGCGGTCAAGCACATTTATTCCATGGGGACGGTTGAGTAATTCATTATTGTACTCGGTTGTGCTCGGAGAGATACCTTCCGACTGCCTTATGGATCAGGTTTGCCTTGCTGGACGCGGGACACTTCGCGGCGGCCTGGTAAAATGTATGATCACAGACACAAGAACGGGCGATGATACGGCAATTAGTGACAGAGCGACCATACTGGCCCAAGTTCAACATTCAAAAAAGAGAGCTCGAGTTGAAGATCTTGAGCGCCGCTGCAATGTTGCAAAAGTTGCCCTGTCAACTTTACAGGCGGAATGTACCGATTTAGTGGACAAACTAGATAAAATTTCTGCCAAGTATCAAGATGAAGTGTTGGAATTTGAACGAGCCAAACAAACATTTGATAAGTTCAAGACCCAGGCTCAGCATTTCTTCAACCAAGGTAAGGGTGTATGAAATGATGTCTCAACTATCCACTCGATTTCAGGCTTAATGTTACTCCATTTCTCTCTCCATGAACAGATGGCACACTATCACCACGTGTAGCCATGGAAAATCAACACAAACTGCTCACCGCAATGCATAATTACAAAAATAACTACGAAAGCACTAAAAACAAAGTGGCCGAAGTGAGACAGACAGTTGAGACTTCGACTAATGCATTGGTGAGGTTATGGCTGTATCATTTTTCGCATTGCACCAACCTTTCCTGACATTGTTTTTGTTCGTGTTTTTATTCGGCGTGCCTTTTGCACACACACAGAAACTGAAGAAGAGTGATATCGAGAATATTCAAAAGGAAGTTTTCCTCCTTGATGAGTCTCTTACGAAGGCACGACACGCTTTAGCATCTGGCAAGGGAAAAAATGACGACTGTACTCTTGAAACTGCCGTTGAAAATATATCCGCAGCGCTAAGTAAGATAGCTGAGAAAAGGAGAACACAAGTAAACAGGTACGTAAGCTTTGGAAGAGGTTCACATCCTAGGTGTATCATCCATCTTCGTTTGTTTCATCACCACTGTTTCTGTATTAAGGAACACTACAAACTTAGGTGCCAGTGATTCATGGGAGAAATCCATGAGTTCAATGCCAGAAGAAATGAGAATGACCTTTCATCAAAAAATGCTTCGCCGCAGGATTACTACGATGTTGAGGCCAACCACCGAAACAATGCTTGCGGATATCAAGAAAGCACATTTATCGAAGAATTCATCTCCAATTATCAAGGACTGCTTTGACATTGTTTCTGATAATGACAAAATTTTGAGTTCAGAGTTGCGTTCAGAACAACTTCTGTTACTTGCTCTTCACCCTCCATCTCCGAAAGATCCGCTACCTCCAGTCCCTGATCAATCATCACCTAATCGACGTTGGGCAGAGCCGGGTTGGCAATTAATTATCGACAATCCTGACTATGACTTTGGAAAAAGGAACACCGCTTTCTCAATCTTACCAACTCAAACCGAAGGACATCTGAGTCAAAAATTTCTGTCAATCTGTTGTTCCTCTGGGCGTCAGGCGGCAGCGCTGATCAAACCTCGTCATTTACGAATGCTCACGGATCCCTTGTCATTCACATGTCAAGCAAGTGCCCCAGCGGAAACAAACCCATTAGCTAAAAAAAAAAATTCAAAAGGTGTGCATCTGTTTGTTGCTGTGGAGAGAATCTTTTATTTACTCACATATCTTCGTTCATGTTCCCCAAATACGTGAAGCCACAGTGAATGCAGATCCTCTGTCGACTACAGAGGACAAGATGCGCGTCGGCTACAGCTTTATCATCAGACCAGTCATTGACAAGCAAGGCGAAGGTGCGAGCAATGTTGTGGATAATTCAAAAGATGATGCCACTGAAAAACATCCGAAGGTTGACGAAAAAATTAGGAAGCCGCGAAAGGCCTCAATCAAAGTAAATGCAGACCCAAAGGCGAAGGCTGTACCAAAGAGAAAGAAATATCAAGCTCAAGAACAAGCTCAGAATGAGCAACCTAATCCCACATCAGTGATTGATGGAGGATTTCATGCTCAGGGAATTCAGGCAGCTCAACTTATTCTTCAGCTTCCCGCCAATTCAATTTCAAATCAAAGTCAACCAATGCCTCGCGTTCTCCACCAACCTCAAAAACAACCACAAATGCAACAACAAGAACATCAGCCGCAGCAGCAGCAAGCGCAACAACAGCAGCAGCAGCAGCAGCAGCAGCAGCAGCAGCAGCAGCAGCAGCAGCAGCAGCTACTGCTAAAACAACAGCAACAACTGCAATTTCAGCAGTTCCAACAGCAACAGCAAATTCAACAGCTCCAGCAGCAGCAACAACAGCATCATATGGCTCAATCGATGCGCCAGCTACAATTGCAACTTCAACACCAACAAACAGCTAACCCCACACAAATGCAACAAATGCACATGTCATCTAATAGTCCACATGATCAGCTTATGCCTTTTCCTCTGCATTTCAATCAACAAATTAATCAAATGCTTCAACAAAACAAAATTGGTTGTATATCATTGCAGCCACAGCAGCAATCAGGCTGTAATGCATCACCTACAAATTCATGGCTGCCGAACAAAAAAAAAGAATAATATTTAATAAGCATTAGATCTGTCGCAGCTAATATCAAATCTGCCTGCCCTAGAATCAGATTTGAGCAGGTAATTTCCAGAATGACCTATAAAAATCTGTTGGGCCTATTGGAAATTTGCAGGAAAAACCTGTGTAAATCGGATTCTAGGCATCTAAATCTGGATCTAAGGCAGATTCGATATTAGCTGCGACAGATCTAATCATATCATCGTGTTACCTTGTCGCCACAGTGATTTGAATAGAGAGTAGTACCTCATGTTGGGGCTGGTAAAACACACTGTAGCATCTACGACACCCTGGAAAACTCAGCAGAAAACTATTGGGAAAGTATACAGAGCAGTCATCCATTTTCTGAGTTGTGAGCTGACCGTTCATATTGCGAGCACCCCATTGCTTGGAAGAACACTACTCTAAATTTGTTTTTTTTCCCTGGAAAATCAAAATTTGATCATTACTTCTAACAAAATTAGACGCAACTGTGCCGAGCTCCCAAAAATAAAATACATTTAATTGCATATATTTTGTTTACTAGTTGTTTACTTGTGAATTTATATCAAATGACATTCTTTGGAAACAGTTGTAATTCATTTAGTTTGTTCAAATTATTCATATTCTGAAATATTTTTTCTCTGTTTTATTTGTTTTATTGAATCACAGAAAACTGATCATTTACATATAAAGATTAAAGTGTTGGTGTTGTCGTCGGTGTCGTCGTCGGCGGCGGCGGCGGCGTGTACCATAAATGAAGTAGGTAGGTAATGTGTACCATAAATGAAGTAGGTAGGTAACCTTTGGCCATTCTACCATTCTACCATTCTGCCATTCCGTCCCGTCATTATTTTTGTTGTGGCTTGTGGAGGAGTTACATCAACAGCATGACTCCATAGC
>JALLPB010000860.1:0-26451 GCA_036939975.1 Cyclostephanos tholiformis | reverse complement strand
ATTTTCTTCTAGTCTTCTAACTTGTTCCCACATTGCCATTCCATTCTTGATTAAAACTAGCATATATGCAATATCACTTGGTGTTATAAATAACAAGAATGGCTTTTCTGGATTCTTCTTTAACAACTTCCTACAATCCAAATCTGATTTAATTCTTCTTATGTAATTCAACAAGAACTCAAACAAATCGTGTTCCATGTTGCTTTCTGCATATCTATGGACTCCTTCACTCAATGGATCTGGCTCTACTAGCTTGGTGGTACCTGTGTAAATTTTGACCATTACAATAATCTATGTGAGGACATGGTGATAGTAATTATCTTTGGCATATTACAAAAAAATCTCATAATCATGTAAATGCCCTTGATTTTGTTGTTCATATTGCACCTCATGCTTTGGTACTTATCTCTAATTGAAGGTATAATCACCCTACCCCAAATCTCTCTAGGGTTTCTTTTGGGAATTGATAGATGTTTCATACACACAGAGTACAAGCTCCTCCGATCATTTGGTAGATATTCCTGCCACTTCTTCCTGAGGAACTTCTCCTTAGGATAAAGCTTGTCCCTGCAGAAGTCATTAATATCCTTAATGAAGATCATCTCCTCCCATGACAAACCCATCTGGTCTTGATTTGACACCCTTGACATACTTTTCATCTCCTATAGTGCCATCTCTAATAACTTGTTCTTCCATTTCAACTTGGTGATCTCATTGCTCAACTTCCTCTTTTCATTCGTCCATGATTTTTCAAGCTCACTCTCTTCATAGTTGTCATTGTCTTCATCATTGTCATTGTCTTCATCATCCATAATTCTCTTATGTACCCCCCTGGCATTGGTCCTCTTTATCATTCCTTGTTCTTGTCCAATTCGATTGGTGGAGATGTCATCAATTTCATCATCATCCTGCCTCTCCTCTCCTTTGCCCCGGTTCACACTAGTCGCTCCCATCTGCCATCCTTTCTGTTGTATGTATTCTCGTCATCCAGTTTCATCATCGTCATTATCACTCTCCTCTCCTTTGCCCCAGTTCACACTAGTTACTGCCATCTGCAATTCTTTTTGTCAAACGTTTTCCTTAGTCCCATTTCATCATCATCACTATCACTCTCATCTTCATATGCCAAAGATTCTGACAGCAATAGGGAGGAATTATTCTTTGTTGGCACTGGTAACTTCTTCTGCATCATCTTCTTATATCCAATCTGTTGTTTTTTCTTGGGTGGTGGTTTTGCTTGCACTTTGCGGCGGGTCATCTGCACACAATCTTGATCCCTGCCATCATGGTTCCCATAGTAATTTGGTTGCATACCATGGGTCTTCCTTAGACTCCTCCTCAATGACATGGTGTTGTCTCTTGTTGATAAATTAATGCTATCTGTGTGTACAGATTCCCTTACCATCATTACTACTTCTTCTGAGTAGTCATGTCAAAATTTGCCATTTTTTTGAATGAGAAACTAATTGCAACGGTGATCAAATATGTAGTAATTCCAATAAAATTATCCACTATTGTTAAATATATTTTCTTGCAACAACTGTAACGTACTATTATTTCAATCAGAACTACTAATTCTTACGTACTACAAATTTTTGTACGTACTACAAATTTTTGTTTCCTTGGATTTTTTACTATACCTATTTAGATACAACTTCCCCCATATTGGCGATTTTTTTAGGACACTGGTCTGAAATTTTCTGGCACTGATCCGACATTATATGGTTGGCACAGTGTGACCAGTAGTATATCTTGTCAGTATTTGACTGACACAATGGAATGTAAGCATGATCACATGAACCATTGATTTGTCCTCCTTGTACTTAAAATTTGTATCATGTCAAATTTAGTCCAATGAAACATATGCCAGAGATGGTATTCAAATCAGCACAGATTGTTGATCCATTTGCGGTATTGTCGCGAAAGACATTATCACAAACAACATGATGGAAATCATCTTCTCCAAGAACACAATCCTCTCAAATAATGATACGATCAAGGTGACCATCTCAATCCATTTGCAGTCTATGATGATTTGGAAGAATCTACTAATAAAGATTCAAACAATGAATATGGTATAAATGAGGGGATTCCAGAATATTCAACCAATAAAGATATATAGTAGTGAAAGGGGATGAAGAGGATAACCTTACTCCTTATGGTGATAAAAACACCAATGGGCAGTATAGTACTGCCATTTCAAAGCTACAAATTTGTCTGAACAACCTAATAAATTATCACAAAGCACCCCTGCAATTGTATGATGACATCATTAATTCAATCAACAACTACACATCTTTGCCTAACATTAGCAAAAATGCTAAATTGAAGACATGACAATCTTTTATAAAAGGAATGGAACTGTCCCATCCAGCCATCACAGCTTTGTGTCCAGTGAATAAACAACTTACCCTACATGATAATACCCAGATAACTGTTCCAGTATTCAGTGCCAGAGCAATGACCATGAATATTTTAACCAATTCCAAACTGATGAAGGAGGAGAATTTTGCTAATGGTTATGATATTTTTACAGGAAATGTGGATGAAAATCATGAAGCAAATAAAAATTACAGAGAAATCCATACTGGTGATGAGTGGTTACCTTCACGTGACTTTTTCCGTCAACCTCACCACAATTTTACAAGTGACATGCACATTGGAATTGTTATTTTTGGATATAGGTCTCATACGGATTTACATGGTGCTCTATCTCTTACTCCTATAATATTCACTCTCACATTTTTCAACCAGAGGAGTTGTAATGATCCAAAATTCTGGAGAGTCCTTGGACATGTGCCTAATCTTGGATTTTGAAGAAATAAGTCAAACAAAATGACAACAATAAACAAAGTACAAGATGAGCATGATGTTTATCATGTGTGTTTGAGTCAATTAGACAAATACATAAAAATGGAGGGTTCAGAGCAACAGATCTAAGAATGAGGTCAATATTAAAATTTGGATTCATTACTTCATTGGTGATATAGAAGAGAATAATAAATGGCTTGGTTACTATCCAGGAAATAAACCTCAGGTTCAACGTCTGTACAGAGATTATTCCTGTAATTTTGATGAAATGTCAAATCCTAATCCAACCTGTGTTTATACAACAATGAATAAGATGAGAGAGGCAAAGCTTATGATAGAAAATAATGAAGACCGTGGACTCCTTAGATATAAGGAACTATCAAGATATCCAATAAATATGCATTGACAAAGAAATACATGCCACTGCCTGACCTGCGCCATGGTCCATATTGTATGATGCCACCAGAATTATTGCATACATCTGGGAGTGGACTGATCAAGTATATGTTTCAGTCAATGCAGTGGAATATTGGAGCTACTAGGTTGTGTGATGAAATTGACAAGATGCACATTAGGATATTATTAGACATGAAGCAACAGAGTGATAGGGACTTTCCCCGTGGCTGCATGTTAAATGGTATAATAGATGATACCAAGTGTCAATCAGAAGAAAGGAAAGGTAACCTTGTTATGCTACTTTGCCTAGCTAGCACAACCATGGGTGGTGAGAAATTACAAACAGCATTAAGATACAACAATAAAACCTGGAAGAAGTGGCTGCTGTTTTTAAAGTTATATTTATCAATGGAACAATGGATGATTCAAATCCTGAGGAGGAAGTAAATTGCGCAAGACCACTAATCAGGAAGGTGCTAAGGTTACTCAAGAGATTATTTCCAAGAGATGGGACAGGAAATGAATATAATCTTCCAAAAATGCATGGCATGACAAAATTTCAGTTTTATATAAAATGGTATGGATCAGCAATTAATTTTTATGGAGGTACCAGAGAGTCAGCACACAAGCACTTTGTGAAGGCTCCTGGGCAGAAAACCCAATGACGAGTTAGTGAGTTTGCATGTCAAGTGGCTAATCAGTATTACTGCATGTTAGTAACCATGAAGGTGTTAATGTGCATTGATACCTATGACAATGGAATGCAACAATATACTTACGCTAATGAGGATGTAAACAATGATGATGATATAATGATTCAGCTGAGTGGACAATATTCTTTACGTATTACACATACCATAACAGAATGGCAGCACGTGGTGAAGATATTTATCCTCAGTGGAAATCAAATTGAGATGGTGTGGAAAATAATAACTACAAGTTCCGTCTACACCCACATTTGGTTAAAGCAATTCTAAATAGGGTGAATGTCACGAATAGAACCATTCAGGATGAGTTCTATAATATTGAAGGGTATACTTGATTAATGACAATATCACAATGGGAATCAAATTATATTTCACACAAACCTTCATATCCAGGGCACAGGGCAGAATGTGGTATGATTGGGCATATGTACATTCTGAAGAAGCTGGTGAAAAAGAGATGCAGTGGAAAGCTTCTATCCAGCAAAAATTTTAGGTTTTGTTAAATTTGATGGAACAACTGAGGCAGTAATTCAATGTACTGAGACACCATTATGTTGGGTTAGCATCAAGAAAAGTTTGTCGTGAAGGTTTCTCTTGGAACAAATGATGATATATCTACAGTTACAGTACTTTTTATTATCATTGGTACACCCATTATGTCTTATACCAGATTACAAAGGGGATAGTAAATCTTACATAGTTGTTTTGCCTGGGAGAAATTGGAGTAGTTACTTTGGAGATAGAATTATGTTGGCATAACAAAGGGGTACTAAGAATATGACATTTAATGATGTTTAATTTTTAGATTTCAATTGTTCTATGATCCAAGCCTATTCTTGAATCAATGGAAGGTCATTGTTATTCATACCAGCAATGGCTGTTTTCAAATATGTTGATGTGCACTATATCTCATCTTCAAGTTTGCATCTTGAAGAAATACAATGAGGTAATTGAGGAACAATAAGTAATCTCCAGGGCATAGGGGAACAGCAAAACCAATTGTAGGAAAACAAAAATATACCACCACCTCATCATCCAACTGATATTGAGATTTACCCTTGAGGAAAACCTGAATTATACTAATCATGAAGTCAGCATTGGTGTGAAAATGAAGAAAGACATTCGTCCCAAATACAATACCTCCAAAAAACTGTGCATTGAAGTTAGCAGGATGATCCGATCTTGACAATGTAAATGTCTTGAATGGAACTAACTTCTTTGCATGATGCAGATGACTTAATACAGAATGGTCAGCAATAAGACGGAAGCTAGTTTCAGCACATTTCATCATCCACACCAATGATCTTCAATGTGAATCAGATAGAGCATCCATAAATGGTGGATGACTTAAAATGGTTTTAGAGTTTTGGGAAGTCTGGGGACCAACACAAGCATAACTAACACGCTTGCAATAGTCTGTGAAGACATGCTTAGAATCACTATGACCCAATGCCATACATTGGAGCATTTTGCAAGCAGTCAGTGAGTTTGTAATTTTTTCTAAACCACATTCCACAATAATCGCTAATGACATCTGACAGGGCAATTGAATAAATGGATAAACACCACCAATCTTCAGAAAACACAAACCAATATTTGGCCAAGGCTCAGTTTCTACATGCAAGAGTGTCACCGAAATACAACACCACAGTATGCCATCTGGTGGTTTGATTTGGGGTGTGGTGAAATCACCACCATCAAAAACGATTATCTCCAAGTCAATCTCATCATGAGTCAATTTCAATTGATCAGGTGGGACAATGACTTCACATAGGAGTTTTTCAATTTTCCGCTGCTTTTTCTTGGAATGACATGATGTCTGATGAAGGACCTTTGGCAATGTCACATCCAAATAAGCAGCAGCAGCGCACTGAGTATGGAGAGAGTAGTAGAACTTGACTTTGAAACAACATGAATACATGAGGGATGGGGGGACTTAAGATTAGGAGCCAAGGATGATTCAACATTATGTTTCTCCAAAAAAATGTCAATAGTGTGGCAGCTGAACCCCGATGAGACAGTACACTGAGACATCATGTTGCAGTGATCCCTATCACAACTGACAATTATGGAAGGACAGAGACATTGTTCATTGGTGGACAAAGACTTAGTTGTACTTAGTATTTTAGTACTATCTTGATCTGATGGTGCACCAACTTGTTGTTGGTTAGAAATTAAGTCATTGCAATGACCTTCTTGTTCTGAAATGTAACAATAAGAAAAGGAACGGATGATATTAGAGCATGGTAATGAAAACAAATAAAAAACAAACATCTCATACCAGAAAATCTGAATATGCATGTGAGATGAAATTTCATACAGTGAGTACATTCAACATCTTTAATTGCATCATAAACACAATGGCAATGCACATGACTACACTCAATGCAGTTTTTTTGGATTCTCTTTGCCGGATTGCTTCTAGTGGAAATTAGGCCATAAGCCATTGCAGTATTGACAAAAGAAAAAGTCGGGGTAATTACTGACAGCAAAGCGGACATAACTCTCAGAGAAGGAAAAATTTGAGTCAACAGAATATATTGATCCGTCAGAAAGGCAGATGCGTCAATTATGACAAATCAAATGAAGATCATCAAGGATGGGGCCAAAGTAAACTCCATCCAAAATCTATGCCACAGTGGAAATTGAGTTGTTGTCAGCACTGGCATTGCATTCATCATGAGCATTGTGTAATATGATATGATATGGCTGCTAAAAGCAACAAATACAATATTGCTCACCATGATGACGGGTTGATGGGAGATGATCATGCATCATCAGCTCAAACCATGCACAGCATCATTGGAATTCATCGTGTTGAGTGGGAGAAAGATAGTCATCGTTGTCATGATCATCATGAGCATCACATAAGATGATACAACGTGGCAGCTGAAACTGACAATTAGGAAATTGCTTGCCATGACAATGTGAGATGATAGATGAACATGCATTGTATACTCAAACAAAGTGCAGCATTGATGGAATTCATTGTGTCAAGTGGGAAGCAGAAAGTTGTGGTCGCAAGCATGATGTAGAAATTGGAACCAATGACAATGATATTGCTTGTAGCAATGATGTGACGACATGAGTGTAGGAATTCATAGGCATGAAGTTTAATGGTAATTATCGTACTTATTTATCTACTTTATCTAGAGTAGCTTAAGACTTTGTGCAAAAAAATAATAGAATGCCACCATGGTGGGGCCGTTCATCGCATCTAGCAGCATGGCTATTGTATTAATAGCCACCCTCTTGCGGCAACCTCTTATTGATGTGTTGGTCAAGGGTGCCAACGAAGGATTTTATTGAATTTTGTAAATCGGCTACGAAAAATATTAATTAGAATACTCATCTACTTTATCTCATTTTTTAACCTCCTCCCAACTCAATCACCCCAAAATTGATGCAATCGTGCTCCCCTCATGTCCCTGTCAGGTCGCGCATCCTGTATAATCCCCCCTCTGTCATGTCTGCTTGTTTCTGGTTGGTTGTTGTGTCAAATTCGTCATGTGGCGGCTGCCTAAGGCCACAATCATTTTTATTTTCATCAATTTGCCGCCCCAAACAATGGGATATTGTCCCCCCTATACGTTCCTCCACAGTCTCATCTCATCATAATACCTCCCCCCATCACCAACACTGTCTTTTGATTGGTTGTCACATGTCTCTTCATCATTTGGTGACCATCTATGGCCACAGAATGAATTTTTTTCATTATATTTTTTATCGCTTGAATTGCCATTGAAAAAGACTGGTAATTGTCCTCCCCCAACGTTCCACCGAGGCAGAATCTCGTCAAAAATCCCACCCCATTGCTGGTACCCCTGTTTTTGGTTGGTTGTTGCATTGGTTCGGCTAGGGGCAGCCACTTAAGGCTGAGGCCCGATTCATTTCTCTCCTTTTTTCGTTGCCCCATTTGCCGCCCCAAACAATGCCAAAATGCACCCCAACACGTTCCGCCCAGGTCGCGTGCGCTCTCCAATATCCCCCCCACTTAAAACACCAACTTTTTGTTTGTTGTTGTATTTTTTGACCAAACGGTGGCCACCTGTGGCCGAGACCCCACCCTTCACTTTGTTATTCAATGGGTTGCGTTTCGATGCCCCAAACCATAGCACCAGCCCCAGCAAGAGCGCACCTGATGCTGCGCGCCTTGCATGGTCACATTTAAAATGTTGGTCCTGATATGCATGTGACATTCCCAGCTGATCATTGATTGCACTTATTCTGGGCCATATAGCATCATAGGCAATGATATGGGCCAAAGCCACTTGACACCATGGTTTTGGCAAAAAATGGACAAAAAAGTCAAGCGGCAAAAAATAGTATTTTAATATGAGGTACAAGATTATTACGAGTCCTGAAACAGGACAGAACCAACATCCAGTCACCCTACAAAAGTCCATTGTAGTATAAGTAGATAAAGGACATTAAAACTAAATCCAATGGCTCAATAAAGTGCATATGGGTGTAGAGCTTGCCCTGACGGTCACATCACTACTTTGGACTGTTGTCATCCAATGCCATCTTGGTGGCCAACTGCATGCCCATTTTCACCAAGCGTGCACTTAGCAACCTAACAGAACATGCTGCATTTCATGATAACTTGACTGTTTAAAGTCATTGCTTTGTCTAATTTGTTTCAACACTATACACCCCACTGCTCAATGCACAGTTGGGAGACATTCGATGTCAAATTTGGATTTGCAACAATAAACAAACAAATCACTTCATTTTCCTAAAAAGATAAATGCAAGGATCTTATACATGGACGAGTAAACAGGAACAATGACAATCAAGGTGGACATTCAACTGTGATGTATTATAACATATGGTTCCCACACCTTGGGAAAGCAATGATGAAGTCAGCACTTAAGATGACAATGATAAGCTGATGTTTGTTGGTGGGCAAGGCAATCCCCTCTACACTTCCAATTCCAGATGTCGGCAAGTTGGCGGAGGGTGAAGCAATTTGTATTGAGAGGAAAATCTTCTTCTTGCTTGCTCTCAAAAGTGTTTTTGGGTGGGGAACTAAGCAGGAATTCCCGATCTCATTTGGTTTAAATAGCAAGGAGGGGATGGACTATGATGATTTTTTGAGTACATTATAAAACTATTATGAATTTATTTCTGGATGCAGCACCGATGAAAGGAGGATGGTTGGTTGTTATCAAATGCAACAGCAGCCTAGGGAGACTCAACCCAACACTCCTTGCCTATCTGCCACCTCAATTCTTTCACAACCATTGAATGCTGTCCATTGCTGACTGTTGACATATGAGAAGCATGACCTGCTCTGTACAGCCTTTCCAAATACTTTCGATCTGATACTACTAATGCTAGAGGATGACAAAGAGCAGAATGATAAACAAAGGGAAGTGTATGATAGTCTGAACATGACAAAGGGTTATCAAAGTTGCTAATGGCTATGTAACATTTACGTGATTGTTCAAGTACTTGGGACCACTTAACTCCTTCATCCTACTCAATGACAATGATGTTGCAGCCTGGATTGCAGCAGCAAATGCATTGATGGGTGCGCTACAAGACATCTGGCACAACCCACATCTCAATGTGCACAGCAAATACCTGCTGTTTCAAGCCATTTCCATGAACCTCCTCCTCTGGGGGTGCAAGACCTGGTTTATGCAACAGTCTCTGCTCAACAAGCTTGAAGTCATCATGCACCATAGCATTTGGTGTATCCTGGGAATTTCAATGGAGCAAGTGAGAGATGTGCAAATAAAGAAGGAGAAAGTTTGCACCATATTCTATGACACACCTGCCATCGAGAATATGATTGCAGCATGTCAGCTCGACTTCATTGGCAAAGTAATCCATGCCCCCCTTGATTGTCCAGCCTGCAAGATGCTTACGGCATGCTGCAATAGTCCCCAATGTCTTGGCCAACCTCAACTGCACAACAAGAACTTCATGGTATGCAACCTGAAGCTCCTGTTTGTAAACATCCCTACAACAACTATCAACTGCCATGGCTCGTTGAAGGATTGGATCCAGCTGGTGCAATTTCTGCTCCATTCAGATGCCCCCTTCCAGAACAACCCACTGAGTGGAGACCATTTCTCCAATGCAGCTCCAGACATAGTGCCTCATTGCTGCCACCTTCCCCATGACAGGCATCTGATGGCCGCGGCCACAACAATGATCCACCATGGACGCCTCCACATAATGAGCCCCCCCCTTGATGCCCCCCCCCTCTATAACATAACCCCCCCCCCCCTCAACAGATGAATGCCTCTCCTGAAACTTTGATCAACAACATTGGCTAGATGATGAGGACTCGGCCAAGATGGTCTTGAGAAGCATGTGTCATGCCCTCAAGATATTTGGCCTTGGTCTCGGTGGAAGCAAAGTCGAACAGAGGGTCTGGTATTGTCAGATGGCACGTGTTTATAATCCAGACATGCAGAATGGTACCATGGGGCCCACCACAGCAGAAATCGCAGACTTCTTGAAACTCTTCAATAATGCGAACATGTTCCATTGTGGTCAACAATAGAGGACCTGGCTGGCAACATTGCACTGATTGGATCCTTGCTCAACCTGGAAATGATCGGGCATGATCATTGCTGACATCAATGCAGTAAAGCAAAGCATGATCCCAGCCAAGGGGGACCTCCAGCAGGAGCACCTGCACCACCAGAAGATTGCTACCAATCATGAAGACATCAAACCACTCTTGGTGATGGATCTGGAAGTCCCGTGTCATTTCACATGGAGGAAAGACATATATGTGCTTGCCCATCAGCTTAATAAAAGTTGAGCCTAATCGACATGGTACATTTATGGAAAACCTGAAGCACACCTGAGCACGAACACCAAGGTGCTGGATGTGACGAACATAATGCAGATGCCGGTGTGGGTGCACGGGCAATACACGGTAATATAATTATGTGGGCCAATCCAACCCATTAAATGCCGTGGCATAGGATGGCAAATGAAGTTGAAGTCACCCTCCACATGTTGAAACAAGTCAGAGGCAATGGAAGACAGCAAGGCATCAGTGCCTCCCTGCTCAGCCCTTGTTCAGAGCATGTTAGCAAAGTGGCAGTAATCAAATGAACATGGGGTCTTTCCCTCTCATACTTCACTGATGCTTATGCCTCTCTCTCACCCTTCCCCCCCTTTTTCTTTTATGGAGGATTCCCATTTCCCACCCACTTGAACACACCAACAACCAACATAGAACAAACAACAAACACACATCACAACCTCCTCTCCTCCCTGCCTGCTCACAACAAGCATGAACAAGGAGAATCGCCCCCCCCTCACTGATGTCCCTCCCCCACAGCAGAGGCACCTGCTCAAGCCATCCAAGAAACTTCCAATTAAGACAAAGTGCATCCATCATCCATCTTCTCGCCCAGTCCTCTCTCATCCATGCATCCTCAATGTTCTCTCATCTCCAATGAACAAATGGAGCCAGACAAGCCACCCAATCAAAGCCATCATCCTCGGCTACTACAACATAACAACATCGTACATGCAGTTCTGCTCACACAAGCCTTTGCCACTAGTACAACTACCTCTGCTGTCGGTGATGGAAGCCTTCCATGTGGCAGCACCGAACTCAATGACAAGACTGGTTGCAATTGCAGGATGACCCCCAAGGGATTTGAAGAATTTGACCTCCTTGTCTTTGGTCTTGACACACACAGTTCGCTCGGACTAAGCAAGCACCAAGTGTATTGGATTCCCTTAGTCAAAAATATGAAAAAAGAGAGATGACAAGAAAATTGATATTTTCATCTATAATAAGATGTACCCTATTGTATTTTCTCTCCAGGACATAGGAAGATCATGTGAAATAGGAAAGTTGGGACATTTTTTCATTTCACACACATAAGTAGGTGAAAGTACGTACTTTGAAGCCATGATTGGAATTGATGTCCAATTTAGCAACAAAAATGACCCATTTAACCATTTGAAGATTGTAAGGGGCATGGTGCTCATTCTGATGAAGGGTGGTGTAAGAGGCAAGTCTGCGCAATGCCTCCGACCTAACCAACACCTCCCCACCTGGCTAATAAGGCATTGGATCATTAGGAGGTGGAGACAGGGGCAGCTTTGCCTTGTCAAGCCCTTCCCATCATGGCATTAACAGCTAAACAGCTATCTCTGTTTGGGCGGGAAAAAACTTGTACTTTATGGTAGGTACATATGAAATTTCTACAGAGGAATAGTACAATAAGTTCTACCTAAAAAATAACTTGGCACCTACCGTACGACACAACTCACAAACAGAGAATTTTTACCTAGGTAGTAGCCACAAATGCAAGAGGCATAAATATTATGTATTGTATCATTAGCTAGAGTAAGGTACTCTCCTTTTTGAATTTATCATGATGCTCTCATGAGAATAGTAGCTATGAGCTAGCATGATTAGCCAAGTGAGAATATCTTTGCTACTTAGTCCTTAGCCTCAAAGGCAAAGGTGCAACACAAGCTGCATCATTTTTCAGTTGCAAATGAATAAACCTCAATGGTAAATAATTGTATATTATGAGAGGATAAATAAGAATAAATAAAAATAGCAGCGCAATGCACAGGGCATTGTACTGCACTTGTTCAATGAGGAAAATTCTCCCCTTCTCATTTCTCTCCCTCTGAATTGGTTTTCAACTTGATCACTGGTGTTGTTGGGAGCATCTTCCCCCAGTCTTTCTTTCCTTGATGTTGGCTGCAGTGTACGTTTTTTCTTTTGTATTCACAAAGTGCTGGTTATAATGCATCAGCATCATTTTTTCCTCCTCCATCCTTATTCTCTCTATTTATTATCTTGTTTGCAACTCCCCCCAACTCAGAAGAAAATCTCTGACTATTGGATCATCAGCTGTTGCCTAGTACTCCCTGCATATTTCACAACTCATCTCGTGCTTATGGTTGGGGATGTGATGTGGCTGATTGTTGAATCAATTTTTCTCCATTCATCAGAAGTTCTCAGCAAGACAATATTGATGGGACATCAGATATCAAACTGCCATGCCCTGGTACTAAGGTCATTTTACAAAATATTAGAAAGGGATGTAACAAATTTTTATTAATGTATTAGTTGGGATTAAATAAGGCAAAAACTCCATCTTTGTATTAATTCCCAGCTAGGAAGTGGGTGAGCAATGGAAATTTTCATACCAGTTCCTATCTATGTATCGTACTTAAAAACTATTTTTATTTTTGGTTTCGGATGGCGCAACTACATAACATTTAACAGTTTTTATTTCATAAGTATTTTTTTTACTAAGATACTACAGTACACTATGATACTATGATACACTACTTACCAAGGTGCAGCTACAATACCTACCCTACCAAATATATGGTGACCATGGCACCCCCCCCCCAGCCAAAACCAAGCCAAGGCTAGATGAAGACTTAATATTCATAGGCAAATAAAATAATGCCGGATAGCTGGGGTTAGTGTGCATAGTTACAAAGCAGCGGCCGCAAAAACGCAAGAGAAATACCTTTAAAAAACTCACCTTCCACTTATTGATGTGTAGTTTATTTTCAGAAGCCAAAGAGTGACTTCACCTCTCCCTCATTACTCATTTGGTTGCTGTCATCGCTGGGATACAAGAGATTTAGTCCCCCTATTTTCTTACCATTACAAGGCACCAGGTGACTGGGTTAGCTTTCATCAGTCATTTCTAATTCTAAGGTTGATCAGCAATAAAGTTGAAAATTGGATGGCAATCAAGTGCCCAAAGAGTCAGCAATCAGAAGTTGGCACAAGAAGGTCCTGATCCTGATCTGGCATATATTTCAATAGGGGTGTCCTAAGCATCTTGTCTAAAGGAGAAAATAGTTATATGATAGGGCTTCTGCTAGAGGAAGCACATGTAACGAAGATGGAGAAAAAGAAATTATGAGATTATTTTAAAGTTTACAAGTGATCTCCGCCGGAGGTCAAGGATCATGTGTTTTGCATAGGATTCAATGCGAATCTCATATATTCAATGCACATATTCGGAGTTGGCATTTCGCCAGCTCAGAAATATCACCACGTCCATACCAGAGTCTACGTACGGGGATGGCGTTGAACTGGATATNCACATATTCGGAGTTGGCATTTCGCCAGCTCAGAAATATCACCACGTCCATACCAGAGTCTACGTACGGGGATGGCGTTGAACTGGATATAAATTTAAATCCTGTTTGTTTGTGCCGGTATGATTTTCACTGATTCCTATGGCGATATCTTTTCAACTGCAAAATATCCAACCGGCTGAGGTGTTGACTATTTCCACGCGGGAATACCATATAGTATGTGGTCGTCTTTACCACATGTTTGGATCTTGCAGCTGCTTCTTTTGTTGAAGCAGATCCAAATATTTAGAGGGCGTGCTGGTGCTCTCTGACTCACATCAGCAATTGGCTAATCTAGCGAATCGCGACCTTTAGTGAGGATGTTTCCCACCAACAAGCCATGGCCTATGACACTTGCCACCATGAATGAAGCTACCAATGGGAGAACTCAGTGGAGCAAAACCTATATAGGAAAAAAAAGTTCTTTATACAAAGTACTTCACTGAGAAGATTTATATTTTGTTGTATCTCATAGCACTAGTGCCCTCCTCTCTCCCAGAACTGACATTCAGTCACGAGGATAAGGATGATGAGGAGGGTGAAATAGGATTAATGTCACTGTTTGGTGGTTTTACTTTACCTCATGTAAAAAGCAATATTTATAATACCTCATGGTAATACTATTATTATTTAGTCTCTCATTAATAAGACAAATTTTATTCTACCTCACATTTTGTAAAAATTATTTTTGTACACCTCACAAAATTACAATTTATTTGTACCTCCTGTTTGATCAGATAACAGCTACAACCACTTACATGGCTGAATTTTATTTTAGTGTACACCTATTTATAGATAAATAACTTTAAATGTACCTTGCTGAGCCTCATTATGTGTAGTTTTGTGTACCTCACATTACAGAAGCCAGTCAATATACCTCACTTAGACAAATATGAGTTTTCTGCCAATGAGTCATGCCAAAGGTTCCTGTCTGTTTACCTCACATGTTTTTCCATTCACTTTTGTCCAACAAGCACAAAAACCTCCATAAATCACATTTCTCACCACATCTCCACTCATTGGATAGCTCCATTGCAATGGCAAATACAAGTGCTTATCACCCCCATGCCACAAGGCGCAATGCAAGAAACTCAACCACCAAGGCTAATGCAAATGCGACTACTAACCCCCACGCCACGAGGCGCACCAGTGCATGACGCGGTGGGAACCATCTTGCAGATATGGCATGTATGCCAACTCTTGTCAAACTGCCTCCATGTAGGTGGTGCTACCCGGCCCGGAAAAACAGAACACCATTCAACATGCCTCCAAAGCAAATTGTCACAACTAGGGTCAATGAGGACTTCACTCCACTGGATCACCACTCGCCCAGTTTGCCACACCTTGCTGACTTAGAGACGATGATATCATCATTGGGGGAGGGTAGTAGAAATAGTAGAAGGAGCATTGTTAATGGAGAAGATGCTGCAGACAATCTAAAATGGACAGAAAAATGACATGCGGTACCTAAACTCCATAGGTGATGGTTCACAGTACCCTAACATATACATGTATCATCATTCCTTGTCCAGTGGAGTTGAGGATGCAGCAAACAAGGAGATCAGAGCAAGGATAGCGGTGGACCTGCTCAATGCGTTTCTCCTCTTAATCAAGCTGGAATGTGATAGGTTTGACTCTCAGCAAAAGATGGCATGGGAAGGGGAATCAATTCTAACACCAAAAGGTGTCAATGAGATTCAGAGTGCTATGAAAGAGATCTCCAATAATGGCACTACTTTCAATGTGTCTGTGGCAGAGCAGGAGGATCATTGGAAGTGTACGGCACAGTGCAATGGGGTAGGCCATAATTGTTACACGTGCCTTTTCCCTAAGGAGCCAATTAATGGATCTTATTTTGGTAGTTGCACATGTGGGAGGGACAAGACATCTGCAGTGCCATGCAATCACATGATAGGTGTGGTGCAGAGTGGGAAGGTACCGGGAATGAATCAAGTATCCATCATGCCTGGCTGGTGGCAGCAAAAGCATTGGCAAAACAAATTCCCTTTGGATCTGTACCCTTCGTGCCAATTCACTATTCAGTCCATTAAAGAGGGATGCTTGCCAGACTACACCATATGTTTTTGTCCGAATTGGCACCAAACAAGTCTGGACGTCCAAAGAAAAATAAACGGAGACAGTCTGGGCTTGAGGTTGCAATGGGCAGAGCAAAGAAGAAGATTGCAAAAGAATCAGGTGACAAGGGAAAAAAGAAGAGAGCACCGGGGACAAAAAGAATGCATTGTTTGGTGTGTGGGAAGTTCAACCATGTGACAAAGGATTGCTTCATCCTTCAGCGGGAAGATGTTGACAGTGGCAGACAAAATTGAGCCTCCTATTACAATAATGTTACAACAATGTTGGATGAGTCCGCAGTAGTCAACAAAATTAGCAAGCTGGATGAGGACAACAATGATGTTCATGATGAAGGACAGGAAGGGGCTGTGTGGGTCTGATATTGGTTGTAAGGGGGGGGGTTCATTTTGGAAGTTGTGTGTTAGGTGATACCAGATATTATGTAATCTGTTGTGTTTTTGGTGAGACCAATTTCTACCCATAGGTACCAAATTAAACCTAATGATTACATAGTCTAATGTGAGGTAAGATACAACAATTCCAACTAAATGTGAGGCAAAATAAAATTAGCTCTGATTATTGTGAGTTATTCTAACACAATAATCCAACCATGAATGTGGGACTCAGGGATTAAGCCCAGGACTAGTGTATCATGAACTAAAACAGAGGTACAAAAAATTAATTCCACACAAGTGAGGTACAATAAAATACTTTAAATGATGAGGTGAAATAGAAATCAGTCTCACCACTTAGTGAGGTAAACTAAATTTCAAACACAAAGTGTGAGTAATAATTAGCAAAAAAAGGGTACACTAAAAATAGGCATTTTTGGCACAGGCAGTTTTTCAGTGAGGGTATGGTAAAAGTTTGGCGAAAAGTGAGGATGGAAAAAAGTGATGTGGTCCCAGTGAGGGTATTGGGAGAGAACTCTCTTTTTTAAATTAGCGTTGTGCTACTTTTCATTTTACAAAAAACAGTCATTACCGCTACTACTGCAGTAACTTTGCCCATTTTTGCACGAATTTTTGAAATTTCATTATCCCTGAATCCTTCTGTATGTGGATCGTATGGGCTGTAGTAGTGACTTTAATTGGACGGGGGGTAGTAGACATTAAATTTAGGCCAACTGGCTTATCTTATTTAAGATGTTTATTGTGCACTTCTTGCTCTTCTTACCTTTCGCAGCCTTATTCTGGCCTTTCTGAATGGCCTCGAGCATAGATGTCATGTATGCCAGCACTTTCTTGCCCCCATTCTTCTTGTAGGGCTTACATTATATTTCTCGGATGGCTTAGCTCCAAATCTGAGAGGTACAAGATGCATAGTGCTGAAAGGGAGAAGAATTTAGTCACTCTGCTCCCTTCTATAGCCAAAGCAGGTTGCAACGATGGTTGTGGTGCCCGGCTCCCTCCTGTTGTCAAAGATGAAATCAAATCCGAACCGGTCGATTGGTCTCTTGTGTATGCCAGCAACAACAACAGGAATGCAGATGCGGCATTCCTATGCACTGCCTGCCAATTCTGCTGTGAACTTGCTATATGCTAAGTAGGGCATTCAAAAAGACTTTATGTCTGTGGTCTTGTTAGGATAGATCATAAATTCTAAGATTTATTTATTTATTGACAATTATGGTGGTGTAGGTGAGTTGTTGGTTTGGTATGCATCAACTGCAACCACAAGGCTAACAAATTATGCACCAAACCGCCACTGCTAAACAAACCATCTGAGCTACACCTTGGCATTACTGCTGCTGACTTGGATAAGAGTTTGAGATAATGTTTGAAGCTTCTGCAACCTGATGAACAGGTCAAGGCAGTGTTATGCATAATGTGCAAAAATCAGATCAAAATTTGGAAGACGCATGGACCAACAAATCCACCATAAGGCCATCTAAAGAAAGGGGCCACCAAGCGGGTCAAGCCAGGTTGCAATATTGTCACAGAGCAATGTTGCTTGGTGGCTTTCCAGTGTCGAATTTTTATGTTCACTGCTCATGAGAAAGTAAGTAAGAGTCAACGTGAATTATTGATCCATGAGCAATTTTATGGATGTCCAGAAAAATGTAAAAGTAGCTTGCAAACAAATGATTAATGGAGACAACACCTTCAAGTACCTTTATGAATCTGTGGCAGGTGAGAACAGTATTGAGTGAGTCTTTATGGGAAGTCGATTTGGGAGATGGGTAACAGGTGCAATGGTCAGTGAAGAAGGCAATGGCATTTATTTGGAAGATTGACTTTGTCAGCATTAACCATGCTGGTGCCATTGTTCAATTTGCCAGTGGTAAGAATTGTCAGCAACTCTATCAGTCGATTGATAACAAGATGTATCAGATGCTTTTCCCATTGAACAGGAAGATGCCACCAGCCATCGAACCTCCTGTAGATGACACTGTTTGCCCAATCGCCCAGATAGCAAATGTTTTTGACAAAAACAATTCCGGGAATGTATTCCATACTGCCAATGGTGATGCATTCATTCAAGGTGTTGAACCAAATGCAATTGATGATGAGCGGTGGGATGTTCTTGTAGATGATTGGGTACTTGACAATGTTGTAGTGGCCCCCAACAGATTTTCATGGTTCAGCAAGGTATCATTCATTATTTTTGGTCCGGCAGCTGAGGATAAGAAATATTTCTCTCCAACTTTGAGGTTAGGTATTATGAATGATGGCATTGACCTAGAATCTTGGAAAGCAGGTGGACGAGTGGCACAAAGAAAGAATGTGATTCTCCATGAGAATGCAAATAGGGTCATTGGAGGGGAGAAATGGGGAATGGGGTTAAACATGAAGATGAGCACTGGATTAATGGCTCAGAATGAGGAGGTCGCAGAGCAACAGAATAGGAATCTGAACATGTTGTCCCTATCAAAACAAATTGACATGGTGCAAAAGGCGGTAGATTTAAAGGAAAGGACAATGGCAATGATGGAGATGGATATGGATAAAAAGCAAGTCACGTATAATGAGATGAAGGAGTCAATGGTGAAGATTACACTGCTGACTGCCCAAATGGCAGAAATGAGAGAGGTCCTTAGAACTATGAATCCAATTGTTATGAGTGTTCTTCAGCATGTGTCTATATCAATGGGGGTCTTAGCTGGGAATGCCAGATTTTGAAATGTTGGCCAGGGGGTCAAAACGACAGACATATCTTATGTTGGCCAAAATGTTGGCAACATGTCCAAAAAACATGTTGGCTGAGGACTCCAAATGTAGGGCCGACATGTTTTTTGGACATGTCAGCTTATATGTTAGCCACAAAATGTCTACGTGGTAGTGCTGTTGGGCAATGGTGGCTGCGTTTTGGGAGGCGTGTTGGGTGGTTGGTGAAGGTTGCTGTAGCGGCGGCATTGGGCAGTGGCAATGGTGGAATAACAGCAACAAGGGCATCAACAAGTTGTTGTTGAAGCAATGTGATGCAACCAGAGGTGGAGGTCAACACGCTAGGACAAGGAATGCAACAACCCCGCATGTGGTCTATTTTGTCTTATCTGACCGGTGGACTGTCTATGAAATTCTGCTTCATGATATCTGCAGGAAGATCACTGGCATCTTCTCCATATTTACCCAGGTCACCGGCTTCCTCAGTGGTGGAGGGCTTTGGTGGATACTTTATTTATGGATTCTTTGCTGGGGCCTTTCTATCATCTTTGCCTTGTGTCTTAATCCTGGGTGGTCATTCAGATTAAACACTGCACCAGCTGCCAGCTGGGGGTTTCCTTAAAAGTGGTGCTGGCTATTAGACCAGGATCCTTCTTGATATAGTCTGACACTTCCTTGCATACTAAGTTGAGAGTGGGAGGTGGGAGATAAGATTGTTGGTTGCTAGTATTCCAGCGAGAGTAGCAATGGCTTTCCTGGGGAGTGAAGGTGGTTCACTATCATCATCTTTAGGCAAGGCCAACTCATTAGCAACAGTAGCGCCAATGGCTTCTGCTATGCTATCGCCTAATGGCTCAGACAGAATGCTGCTTGGGGCAGGGATGATGGTGATTTTATGCCATGGGCAATGTATGGACGGGGGGCATTGGATAGAGAAGACAAGGGTGGTTGAGCAGAAATGGGGGAATATGGGGGGAAATGATCATGTGTGATTTGGAATACTTTGGGTGGTGGTTAGATTTGTCACAAACAGACCTTGTTTTGGCACTGCAGAGTCATTTTTTTGATACCACATATGTTGCCTGGAAGATGTTTGCCTATAGTAATTAGTTTTACAATCCCACTTGTGTAGTTCCCTGAAAGAGATTCATGTAGTCTAGAGGGAATCCAAAAAATAGTTTCTGAATGACATGTAGCTTGAAAAGTGGTTCCAAAATTACATGAACAGAGGTATGTTGAATAAGAAATACAATAAAGAAATTGCACGTTGAGTGGAAAAATAATGGCCAATCCAACTGTCATCTTCTACAGACAAATAGGCATATGTTGTCTGAACTATCAAAATTCCAATGTGACCGGGCAGCTAGTCTCTAGCCTTGATTAGGCTGGACGCCAGGATAACCCTATTGTAGACTCAGTACTATTGGACTTTTTAATGTGGTGTTTAAGAGAGAGAAATTCCCGACCGCCAGCTAGTTTCAAAACCACCATTATTTCCGAAATTAGGTGCAACACATCTTGTCGTACTTTTCTATTCTTTCATCCTCTCTTTTTCTTTTTCTTGTGTCTCTCTGTGCGATGTTCTAAATTTCGCACGAATTAGATCTACCGATTCCTATCTAGATTTCTTACTGACATACCACGACCTATCGTCGTCCCCCTCTTTCATTCCTGTGATGATGAATCTTATCAACCACAAGTGCGACCATACACCATGGGCTCTGCCTTCTTGCCAGTCAAGCCTAGGGATGGGACATCATCGCCCATGGCATTGACCAGCGACCTCAACTCCGGCGCTGCGGGCGCATTGCTTCGTCCCAAACGTACGTGTCAAGGGAGCTCTCTGAGACAAAAAATAGCGTCACTCGATGATATCAACGAGGAAACGCCTCCTGATAATATGAGTGTTTCGGTATCCGATGCGTCCACCAAAGGTAGTATTCATAGCCAACCTACGTTGCTGGACTTCGTTGGGGATGCATGCTGCGCATCTTCTTGGTTCACAAGCATCTTCCCATGCGCCATCCTTGATATCAACGATAACGATGATCGTGTTGTGGACAAGTTGTCGAGGGAGAGTGCAATGAATGTCATGTACTCGAATGTTGGTCGCAGCCAAGAATTCATGGATCATGATAGAGAACAGGATTTGAATATAATGTTCATCCGGCTTCCCGAAGAGGCGAAGAGAGATGCACTCCACTGTCATCCTATTCCTGCTGTAATCGAAGACGAGACCGATCTCGAGGTGGACAGCGATGAGGACGAAGTAATTGGCGCACCTTCTTTAAACGATGGTCCTTACGATATGCAGGGGACGATCGCTCCAATTGTGAACAGGGTTTTCGCATTTTCACCACATAAGTTGACTAAGTTTGGCATACAGAGAGTATTCAGAAGGAAGAGACAGTGAGAGTTTGCATTGAGAGCACGCAGTAGAATGTAGATGAAATTCACAGCAGCTGAGGAGAGCCAAGATTTGATGCAAAAGTCTCAGATCAATTTATGTTAGAATTATTCAGAAAAACCTCACTGATTTTAGATGAAGTTGGACGTGCCTTTCTTCCAATGAATTATTTGTTTTTCATTTGTTTCGAATCATGTGTACATAGCCAAATGTAACAGTACATCACTGTCTATGATTACTTGAATTCAATGCTAGTAAAAAATGAGGCAGTTGCTAGCGATGCGTCACTGCAATCAGATGATTTTCTTGTGATGAATAGTGATGCACCTTCCGCACGTGCATTCCTTAGTGAAGATTTATTGTAACAATTTAATGAACAGGCAAAGTGCAGGGGTGCAGGCAAACAAAGATGGCACAGTAAGACTGATGGCATCAGCCGAGGATAATTATGATATGATGTAGAATGACAGGTGTATGATCCTTGGAGAGATGCATATGCTTTTATAAAGAGAGAGTAGCACGTGGACTACAAAGATGATGTCATATGGAGGGGATCCTCTCCTTCAGAAAATTTGGAACAAATAAGCTGTATTGTCAGTATTAGGATAAAAGTATAATATAAGTGCCATCCTGCTGCTGCTGCAGTGTTGCACATGCTGCACCTGTTGCATGTGTCAAACCTTAATTGCTCACTTCCTAAACAATTATAATTTGCCAAGAGCCCTAGTAATGAGACACAAGTCACCAAGAGTCAGAGTCACAAGATCACACTTAGCGCACAAGAGACCATCACAAACATCATTGCCATCATGTTGATGCATGATGGTAGTGGTGGAGCCACTCACCTCTCTAGTGGTGTGGATTTGTGTAATCCACACATTCATTATGCAAGGGCAACTCGTCCAAAGGGCTCTCTAAGTCTAAGACTGCCATGAAGGGGTTTTTAATAAAATCAATATGATAAGGGCAATTTCTGTTTTGATGATAAAATTACATGCCTGGTGCAATTAACAATGGTGGCCAAAACAGCGTCTGCTTGTTGTTGATGGGTGGCACACAAATCTATCATAATGAAGGAATGAATACCTATATGTGCAGCTTTACTTTGTATTAACTATTACTATGGTATCATCCATGACGATAACAAAACTAAAAATGATGATGAAAAAACACACCAGCACCTTTTCTGGCTAGTCTTGGGCTCTGTTTTGGTTTTGATAACCATGCAGGTGTCTTGGGCTCTGTTTTGGTTTTGATAGCCATGCGGGTGTGCAGCATTGGATACTGGTCAACCATTACTTGCCGAATGAGGGATTGAAGCCTAAAGGAGCTGCACACTGCACACTGGCAATAACCAGGGTCACATGAAAAAAATGACAAGCAAAAATACACTTCTCTGGGTAGTTTTCTGGCCATACCTTTAGTGTCATATCCATTTTTTCTGGTACAATGCTTGTTGTACTAGTACAACAAAATCCTTGGTAAAGCCACCTACAAATTCTTATGCAACTGAAGATCCCCAGGTGCAGGCAATGGACAGACCATTGCTACCTGGCTCCCATGCCATGCCAACACCACTAAAATGTAGTCCAAGAGCAGCCACACTCCCATAAATAGTCTAAGTATTTGTTACCATGTTTACTGCTCTTCTTCATACTTAGACTATTTACCACCTCCCTTTGCTGCCAATGGGCCAGCGGGAGCCTCATCACTCTTGCCCCCACCTCCTGCACTCATTTGCTCAGCCTTCCGCACCCTCCAACCAGCCTGGTTTGCCCCAAATTGGCCCATCCAACCACTCGGAATCATCTTCCAATGTCAGGATGTCCTTCATCGAGCCCACAACAATGGCTCCCATCATTGAGCCCACAACAACGGCTCCCATCATTGAGCCCACAACAGCTCCAATTGAGGCTTCAACGGCTCCCATTGAGCCTATGATGGCTCTCATTGAGCCTACAATGGCTCCCATTGAGCCTGTGATGGCTCCCATTGAGCCTATGATGGCTACCATCGAGCCTACAATGGACAGCTCCCATTGAGCCGACGCTGACGGCTCCCATTGAGCCCACGATGGCTCCCATCGAGCCCACAATGGCTCCCATTGAGCCTACGATAGCTCCCATCGAGCCTACGATGGCTCCCATTGAGCCGACGCTGACGGCTCCCATTGATCCCACGACGGCTCCCATTGAGCCCACAACGGTTCCTATCAAGACTACAATGGCTCCCATTGGGCCAATGCTGATGGCCCCCATCAAGCCCACAATGACTCCCATCAAGCCAATGCTGATGGCTCCCATTGAGCCCACGACGGCTCCCATTGAGCCTACAATGGCTCCCATCGAGCCAACGCTGACGGCTCCCATCATCGACCTCATGACAACGGCTCCCATCATCGAGCCCATGCCGGCTCCCATCATGGAGCCAATGCTGACAGCTCCTATCGAGCCCACAACGGCTCCCATTGAGCTTACAATGGCTCCCATTGAGCCTATGATGGCTCCCATCAAGCAGACGCTGACTTCTCCCATCATCGAGCCCACGACAAGGGCTCCCATCATTGAGCCCATGCCAGCTCCCATCATCGAGCACACAATGATTGCTCCCATTGAGCCTACGATGGCTCCCATCTAGAGCCAACGATGTCTCTCATCATCAAGCCAACGACAGTTCCAATTGAGCTCACGTCTCCCATTGCTGGCACCCTTATCAGCCTACTGCTTTGAGGCAGTTGGCACCATTGCTGTCGTGCCCAATCACTGTCAGGCCCCAGCCATCGTGTGCGTCATTGAGCCCAGTGCTCCCACGAGACAAGCACTCCCACCATCGAGCCCACGACGATTCCCATCGAGTCCACGATGGCTCCCATTGAGCCCACGATGGCTCCCTTCTAGCTGACGAGCTTCCATCAAGCCAACAGCACCCATCAAGCTGTCGACCGCTCTTTGCTCTCCAGCATCTCCAAAGGTGTCCCCGCGTATCACCTCCCAATTCTCAGCCCAACTCCAAGGGTGTCCTCCTCAGTTCCAAGGGTGTCCTCGGACACTCCTTTGGCTGCATCACCAGGCACCCCCATTAAGCTCCACCTCCCCCAGCACGCATGCTCCGAGAGTGGTGCAGCCTTCCCACGCCATCACACCGGCCCACACAAGTACCCCAAAGTACCCCAACTTTTCTGCTGAACATTATTTCCCCACATNGGTGCAGCCTTCCCACGCCATCACACCGGCTCACACAAGTACCCCAAAGTACCCCAACTTTTCTGCTGAACATTATTTCCCCACATTTGGATGTTGCCGCAAGGGTGTGAAGATCCCCAGGTACAGGCAATGAACAGACTGTTGCTACCTGGCTCCCATGCCACGCGCTCCCATAAATAGTCTAAGTATACCACATTTACTGTTCTTCTTCACAATTAAATCCTCCATCAAATGATACCATCGAGGACGGTGTCCAATGAGCAGTACCCAACATATTCAGGCATGTCTCTTGATTTCCACTGCTGAATCACCCCCCCCCCTGGGTATGGTAGATTAAACAAATGGAGATGGCAAAACGTTACATGCTGCCAGATAGTATAGAGTCAGATGAGCAATCCTCGTCGATTGGTGCAATCGGCAGTCAAATTGGACTACCGGTTGTCGAGAAAAGGGCACTTTACCTTCAAAAATTGGAGTTCCATGGCCATGGTCCAGTGCATTGTGGGAGGTGCTAAAAAAATTGGGAGGTGGTAGGAGTTAGCTGGCAGGCATAATACTCCGATAGCCAGATAGCATTTTTAGGAAACTTTTTTCTCATGTCGCATTTCTTTTTTCTCATGGCTGTTTTGATTTTTTTCTCCAATACATAATCACTGAGTAAAATTTGTCTTAAATACGTAGGAATTAACATAGTTCCTTCGCATATGGACTCCCACTATTGACAACAGCGCACAGCTTGCTTTAGCATACCGGTGGGATTTCTAGTTGGATACTGAGTACCTAAGCCTCTTCGTCACCAATCAATGATGTTGTCATCTTATTTATAGCCATTCCCTTGCTGCAACCTCTTTGTGATGGACTGGTCAAGGGCGCTGTTGAAGGATTTTGTTGAATTATGTAAATTGGCAAAGGAAAATATATTAATACACTCATCTATTTTATTTCATTTTTTAACCTCCTCCCAACTTGCTTGCCCCCAAATTGATACCCAAAAACGGATCCCTCAGCCAATCAATGCACATATTTTCATTGACTTCTTGACAATTTCCTCCATGTACTTGAATCACTTTTGGACACGGTATGGTGCAAGCCAAGGTGGGTCAAAAACGTTAAACGTCACATTTTAAGACGCTTTTTCCGATCGGACATATGCTAGCTAATTGTCACTTAAACAATGCACGATGTTAATCAAGTATTATCTCCTTAACTTGCTAGTTTAGCACCCCCATATAAGTATTCCACTCGATCCGCCAGGTCCTTCTGGTCTCAATGATATGCCACACCCCTATGGTAATATTGGCTCATCCCTCCAACCTCACGCCATCACCAGAGCACGCACCTCAAAAATCGATCCAAATTGCAGCATCGCAATGTCCGCAAACACTTTATCACTCCCACATCACACATCCTTTCCTATCCATCGTGAGATTATATTCACCATGGCTTCCAGGCAATTTACAGTCGACTCGGCAAAGAGGAAAAAGTTTGTCAACATCTTCCTTCTGATGCCTGAAACATGTGTTGCAGATGCCATGAGATCTGCAAAATTCACTGAGGAGGACATTGCCAATCTCACAATGCGGCGCTTCCTTCAGCGTGCTCTCCCCGGCGGGTCGATTCAGGGGTTGAAGGCCTAT
>JALLPB010000859.1:0-12466 GCA_036939975.1 Cyclostephanos tholiformis | reverse complement strand
CGATCATTTATATCTCAACTAATTAATTAAAAGTCTAAAAATTAGAATACTTCTCATCATCACTGGTTATGAAACATGCTTCATCTCATTGTCCCCAACAATGCTTCTTTGCCACACGCTTCTTTGCCTTTGTCTCATCCTCCATAGGCAAGCAAGAGATTATTGTTGCATGGCAGTACCCCCTGTTTGCATGAACCAGTTGACGCTCCTCCCTATTGCACTCCTCCTCATTGCCACCAAACACTCTTGTCACCTGAGCAAGTGCTCCATCATAGCACTGTGTGTGCGCCACCATATGGTGCATAAGAAATCCCGGCAGTGGTCGATACCATCTGTCACCCAATAGCATGCAATTGCAGTCTCCTTGCATCCCCCACCAAAACTTGTACCTTTCGGAGGCACACAACCATGTCCTCCTCCAACACCGAGCTGCACACAGCATGTTCCTTGCAGGACCAGCCCTGGCAGCCCATCTCAGTCCTGACAATCTCAACAACAATGCCGGGGGGATGCTTCATGCTATCGGCTATCATTGTATTCTTTGTCAGTTGATTGGTGGCCATTAACAGTTAACGGTGCAACAGTTAACGGTGCAACAAAGTGGGTATTGTCGGAAAGGACTTTTCATGGTGTATTGATTTAGCACAGGATTTGGCGAGAAATTGACAGATTTAGATTAGTTGTGATCATCAGCATTGTGCTAAATATGGTAGATTTAGTGTCTGATGCTTATCCCCCGGTGATGCTTATCCCCCAACATAGACGGTACTTACGAGAATTTATGTCACTCAAATCAATCTTAAGTATCGAAATCTTAATCAGTTCTAAACAGTCCTAAGCAAGCTATGCAAACAATCCTAAACAAGCTGTGCAAACAATCCAAAACAATCCCTGCAAACAATCCTAATGTCTTCCACAAGAATCCTACCAAGTTTTCCTAAATAGACCTAAGCTCATCCTCCACAGTTATCATTGCAGGAGCACCCACCATGGCACCTGAGTTTCTTCCTCTTGCAGTCACAATTTGCCATACAGGTCCCATTCTTGCAGCTGCACCCCTTTGATTTCTTGATAGGACTCCTTGCCTTAATCTGAAGTTGATGCATCTTGCTGTAAGAGATCCTAGGACTTCTTTTCTCCTCATATAGTCCATCTTTCACCTTCTTGCACACTTCAGCTAACTTATCAGGGAGGGGCACAAACAAACCCACTGGAGCCTTGATGGAGTATTTATCTGCTGGCACCCAATAGACACCCTTACTTCCATCATGGGTGATAACTCCATGCTCGCAGCAAACTTTAATTCCACCGCTCTTTGGCTGCACAGCAAAGACAATTGCAAATAGACCTTCTGGATTATAATTGGTCCCATAATCCACCTGAAGAGTTACAACAGCACCTGGCAAAACCCCAGATTTCATTGCTGCTTCACCACATTTCTTCATTGCCTTCAGAGCATTTTTTTCTTGTCTCTTGTTTTTCTTTTCCATGGCAATTTTGCGCATCTCTGAGGTGTGAACTAGGTTTGCCTTCACCTTGCAGTCATTGGGGGTACTTGAAAGTCAACAACAACTGTAGGGGGGTCTTCACCATCTTCAACATCTTTCTCCTCTTCCTCATCTTCCATGCCCTTGGCGATCCTCATGATTTTAACCCCGCTCACAATACCATATGTCATTCTTGTGTCATGACATAAATCTGTTGTAGTACTCCATCACAAATCAGCGGTACCCCTTCGGATGTATCTTTGGAGCTGCTTCAACAAAGTTCTTTGGAATGACACCATAAATCTCCAACACCTTCATGCATGCAATTGGTTCACAGTTTATTCCATCATGTTGCTTGAGGTTGGGATCTTTAGATACCAGCCAAGGCATTTCAGTTAGATCAGAAAATCTTAGCTTGAGAACTTCTTCTCCATATGTGCCTCTAGCTACTTTGACATGAGGCATGTCATTGTAATCTTGCAGTCCATGCTTCCTGAGGGTATAGCTGATACGAGGCTCCCATTTTGCAAGGCGGCATGGTAGGCCATCATAGACAACTACATGATGATCACAGTCATACAGCAACACTGCAAAATGACTATACATGTAAAATTTTGACACAAAATGAGTTACCTGATCATAAGTCAACACATCTGACTTGGTTATCTTTGCAGTAGGTACTGCCATGTTTAATGGTAGAGTTAGTGCATACAACATGCATGTGAGTATGACTACTCTACAAAGTAGATTGACACTCTCATAATTCTTTTTATATGATTATCACAAGTCTAAATCATAGGTTAAGCTAGGCATTGCTTAACACGATACTACTAAAACAGTTTATCAGACCCACATCTATGCTCAGATGTACGGTTCATGGTTGTCTAAACAGTAAGCTATGATGCCTCTATTGGCAAACTGGCGCTCACTCAACATGTGTTGGTTGTCCCATCATCATTGTTTTTTCATTTGCCTTCAAGCAGATTCATGCCTTGTTGATGTGTTGTTACATAGTAAAAGCAATAGGTAGATTTATTGATGAATCTACTGCAATACTATAGTTTAACAACTAGAAATAGCTTTAGCAATTACCGCCTCTGGCCGATCCATGAGTGGTCATGAAATCAAATTACTATTTATGTATTGTCATCTCCCACATGCCAGCATTGAGCACAGGACACAACATGTCATACAACTGACGAGTCATTGCCAGGTTATATAAATGCTCTAACACCTGTTAGAGTGCTCATAACAATATCATTGTGCAAATTGCTATGATGGCACAGATATTAAGGGGGGAGCACACCATCATCTCATCCACATCCTCGGACAGCACACATAGGTTGGCTTTCCCAAAACTTACCCAGTAAATTTTTGTTCAAAGAAACAAGGGTTTCTTGGAACCGTGCATGTTAGCATGCATGTAGGATTTTTGAATGGTAAAGAACTACCATCTGTGTGAGATAATCATTTCCAAGTCACAAGGAATGAATGCAAAAGCGATAATGGGAATCCTACTCAGATAAGACAGGAATTCATATACTATGATATTCATTGCCTTCATAGCTTCCGGACAGATTTCTACACAAGAACAACTTATGGAACTCCCTTTTGGTTTTATCAGAGCAATGTCTCATTTTCCTCTTTAAGTTAACTCTGATCTTGGAGACATGCATTCTCACATTTCACATTTTATGTGATTGCATCTTTAGAATCCAATTTTCACTCCAACAAAAAGGGCCACAAATTCAACACAGTTGTTATTTGTGCCTCGCTTCCAAAATCCCCCCGCCTAAGCCTCAACAATGGCTGCTGCCGCAGCTCCTGTACCTGCTCTATTCAGCCCTGCTGAGCTCATGATCTTCTTCAAAGGACCAGATGCTATGGCGCTGAGCAATTGCACTCACTTGCGCTTGCAGATTGAAGGTATCATAGCCCCCGTTGATTTTCAGGACTTTGATAGCAATGGGCTGGAAGCTATCTTCACTAACCTTGCAAAGCCCCTTAAGATTCCGGCAACTCATGCAGCTGACCGTGCTGTTGGTCATTTGATGGAGGTAACGCCTTTTGAAGTCTCTGTTAAGTCCAAGATGCGCCTCAAGAGAGCGCTTAAGATTGCAATATTAGCCATGACTTGGACCTCCAGAACATGACTTGGGATGTCATCAAATGATTTCTCGATCAGTGGAAGACATTGATGGAACATAAAAGGAGGAAGCCGGACTTCCCTTCAAGCTCAATAAGAATGCCCCAGTCCACAAGTGGCTGGAATCAATGATACTCCTCCTTGGCAAGAAAATGGGAGTACACAACACTCTACTCTCTTACATCGTTTGTCCAGTGGAGGACATGCCGACTATTGCCCCTCCTTGTTAGGCAGGGGAGCCACACTCCGAGATGTACAAGTCAATTGAGGGAGACTTGACTGCAAGCCTCTCACATTCTCATGCTCTTTTTAAGATTAACAATGGGATGATTTAGTCGAGTCATCTACCCATGGAAGCAATGTTGCGTCCACGATTGCTTCCTTTTGTTAGACTCAAAATGGGCATGGGGCAATGTTTGCCCTGATGTCTCAACATGCAGGTAAGGCCTTTTGGGATTGTTTGGTGATGGAGGCCAAACAGACTTTGTCCACCAAGGTTTGCTCTGGCAATATTCCTACAACTCTTTCTCAGCACATGAGTATGCACCGCACCGCAGCACCACATGGATCACATAACCCAAGTGCACTGAGCACATCCAGGTTGACGTGCCCAATGATCATGCAAGAGTCACTTACCTGATGGACTCACTCAAGACTGTTGTCCCTACAGTACTGGATGCCATCATGGCTGTCTGTCAGGATGAGGGAGACAAGCGTGTCATTTTGAGAACACGTTTACCTATGTGGTACCTGTTTGCCCTGTTGCCACAAAATCTGCCAAAAAAACTGGAAAGGTATCCTTTGAAGCAAGTGTATTGGGAACCGCTGGCAAACTACAAATGCAGGGAGGCCTCAGAGGTGGCAACAAAAAATGCTACCATCATCATGAAGAGTTTCATGCTCTTAGCAAAGAACAAAAGGATGAAATCTGTGAGTGGATGAAGGCCCATGGTGGAAAGAAAGCTGGTGGTAAAAAGCCAGCTAGCCCCAAGAAATCGGATGAAAGGGGGAGCACAAAGAGGTTCAAGAGTTTGATCTCTGAACTTGAAGCTTGCCAAACCAAAATGTTCAAAGCCATTGCAAAGGAACAGTAGTTGAGCATGAATGCTATTCATGCTGAGGTTTCTGCCACATCCAGCTTGTTAAAACTGATCACCAAGGACTCAGGTGATGTTGTATCCAAGGATGGTTATGTTGAGCATGGTAATGTAGCTATGCTCAAGTTGAAGAGCGTCCTCAAGACTAAGGAAGGAAAGAAGGGGGCCTGAGGCCCTTACGGTTCTCCTCAGAGGTGGCCGTTGCCTGATGAGAATAACATGACCATTAATGCTGCTTAAGCTTCAGTATGTGGAGTGAGGATTGGAGGCATGTCCATGGGAACCTACAGTGGCCTCTTGGCAACTGAGCTTGATTCCCATGCCAATATGGCAGTTGCCGGCATTGATTGCACAAGTATCACCACAAGTGGTAATCATGCAGATATAACACCATTTTCAACGGATCTGCCAGTGATGAAATTGGTCAAGATTGTTGATGCCATGATAGCATACAATGACCCTCTCTCCCTTACCACTTACCTCCTTGTCATGAGGAATGCGTTGCATATTCTGAGTATGGACCACAACTTGATGCCTCCGTTTTTAATGTGCAAGGCAGGTCTTTTCTTAAATGAAATGCCAAATTTTCAAGTTGATATGCCCATGGTTGACAACCATGCCATTGTTGACATTAATAGTGGGATGCAAATCTATTTGAAGTTGAAGAGTATCTTCTCATATTTTACTATGTGTAATCTAATCCAAGAAGAAAGAGACAATTGGGACGCTCGCCCAATAGTTTTCCTTACCCCTGACAGTGATTTGTGGAACCCAGATTCCGATCACTATGCCAAGCAGGAGGCAGCAATGCTCAACTTGAATGGGTTAATTGCTGAACAGGACAAGCGCCAAACAAAATGTCTCTTCACTGAGGCCAATCTGGGGGAACTTTACACACTCCTGGCTCCTTGGGACCAGTATGATGCAAAAGTTGACACGACTCTTTCTGCTGATGACCCTTTTTGTTATTTGATTCTGACAGATGACAAGGTATCCTTGATAAATCACAATGGCATTTGTGCACAACTGAGTCATCTCCTCGTTGCTCATGACCCTGTTTTGTTTGCAGGTTCTATCACTGAACATACTCATGCATCTCACGCTGCCATGGTCATGGGGAGCATGATGATAACTCCAGCTGTAATATTTTTCTTGTTTCTGCTCCTTCAACTTTGGAATCTGCTTTTCAACTTTAGCTGCAGTCACAGCTGGATAGATATGCTAGTGGTGTCAATGCAGAACATCTTGCTAAGGTGTGGATGATTCCACATGATGAAGCTGCCTGCACCCTCAAGGTCACGTCTCAATGTCAATGCTCAGACATTGATTCTTCTTTATCAAGGAATATTGGCACAAATGACCAAGCTGTCCAGTATCACCATATCAAGTTGTGCTTTTATACAGATGCTCTCTTTGTCACCGGGGCTGTCAAGAGCACATGCGGCAATATTTGTGCACAGTTGTTTGTTTCTGACAAGAGATATGTTGCCATATATCCAATGCAACATCAACAAGATTATTTTTTGGCCCTGAAGCAATTTGCTAAAGATGTAGGGCCCCGGGCCCCTGATGTGCTAGTCTGTGATCCACATCCTACTCAAAAGCAATGCAAGGTCAAGGAATTTTGCACACAAATTGGTACGACACTCAAGGTCCTTGAAGCTCAGACTCAGTGGGCTAACCGAGCTGAACTTTACATTGGACTCATCAAGGAGGTCACAAGGAAGGATATGCAAGCCTCAGGTTTACCTTTAGTCCTTTGGGACTACTGCATGGAGCATCGAGCTTTGATTTATCAAGTCATGGCTAAAAATCTGTTTCAATTAAATGGAACAACTCCCCACACCATCACCTTTGGCACAGATGCAGATATTTCTTATCTCTGCCATTTTGGTTGGTATGAATGGGTATATTTTTGCAAGAACTTGGCTTCCTTTCCATTCCAGAAAGAATGACTTGGTCATTGCCTGCATATGGCATGAAATGAGGGCAATAACATGGCCCAGTGGGTTCTAAAAGACAATGGTAAGGTGGTCCCACACAGGTCCATCCGCTGTCTTTCTGCTATGGAATTAGCTTTGTTGAACAAGGAAGAGCACAGCAAATGGGAAGCATGTTCTTTTTCCATTCGTTTATTGCTAGGTGACTCTGTTTCCCTCCAGATGGATCCTCCCTGTTAATACCCCTATCCTAGAGTTATCTTAGGGTTATTCAAGCACCTACTTACCTCTTACTCATCTACTGGGAAATCACCAATCCATAACTAGCCTCTCATAAATTAGATCAGTTTCTATCACCATGTCAATAGATCGGCAGAACTGATCAAATCCTCAAGCCACCACCACCACCACCTCCTTGGGCCTCTCCCATGGAACTCAAGTTTGAACTTGTTACTGAACCCGCTGTAAAGGCAGTCATAGCAATTGGCATGTTTACAGGCATCACAGTGGGTGTGTCCTCATAGTGGCCCTAGCCCTAACTATTGGCACCTACTGCATGCTACCCCTTTGCACATGCACCTAGTCAGACACCATGTCAGACACGGTATCTGCCGAGTCCATCCGGGCCCAGATGCCACACGGGTCCCTCTCTCGCATCATGGGAGAGCCCATTCATAAGCAACTTCGAATCCTTGAGAAGGAACTTGCCGCCAATCTCATGGCCATTCCTTGCCCTTGGGGATATGGAAAAGGACACCTCGGACTACTCCAGGACCCAGTTCTTCACCTCCAATGTAATGGCACTGTGTTCACCATCCCGGATGCTGCTCCACCTGACTACCCAATCAATCCACCAGCCGCTGCTCCAGCACACGAGGCAGCCCGGGCTACAAACCTTGCCACACACAAAGTGTGGAACACATACCTCATTGTAGCCACCATCACACATGATCAATTTGCAGTGGCAATCAATGATGTCTACTATGCAGCCCTTGATTATCCCACCAAAGGACTCAATGCCATCTCGCTCGGCGAACTCATCACCCATATTTGCACCACCTATGCGACAATCTCCCAGCCAGAAATCAATGACAACATGGGCAAATTCCACACTGCCATCAATGTGGCTCTGCCCCTTGTCATCTACATGTGCAAACAAGAAAAATGCAAGACATTTGCACTAGATGCTGGGGGTCTCATCACGGAAGCCACAATAGTAACAACTGGTACCAAGTCAGCCCTCAACTGCGGCAGCATGGAACTTGCATAGTGCAAATGGAAGCGTTGTCCCATTGCTGACCAGATGTGGAACAACTGGAAGCAACACTGGACCGCATCCTACTCCAAATCATGAGACATCCATCAAATGATGACACATGATGGAGCATTCACAAATCAAGCAGTTGCAGAAACCAAACAAGTGGCCATGATGGCCCAATTCCTCGACAACCTTGCCAATGCAGCCATACAAAAGAATGACACTGTAGAGAAACTGGTGATTGCAAACAAATGCCTTGCCAAAGTGCTAGCCAATGCAAATACGGCCATTGCCTGTCTCCATCTCCTAGGCCCCATGGCACCCCAAACAGGCATAGCATCAAATGCATGTCCAGCCCATTGGGCAGCAACTCCCCCCGGATGGGATCCTCATGGTTACTGTTGGACCCATGTTTGGAAGGTGAAGCTCAGGCATTCCAGTGCCACATGCACACACCAAAAAGAAGGACACAACACCACTGCCACATGTACCAACACCAAGGATGGCAGCAGACTCAACAAAGCATGGACCCCAGCCTGACGGTTCAAACCAACAGACCCTCTGAAAACAGAAGTAGCTAATAACGTTATAGCGAACTCTTTTCACTTTCTTTCCAGCTGTGCCAATCCTCCTGACCTAAACACCACTGCATTTATTGACACCACTGCTTCCACACATTTAGTCACCCTGATGACAAAAACATCAAAGGCAATCAGCTCTGAAAGCATTACTGTCATTCAACCTGGCGGCTATAAAATGCACACCACACATGCTGTTGACCTCCTCCTCAACAAGTTAACTTCCCACGCCCGAATGGCCCATTCCCTTCCCAGCCTTACTAACAACCTTCTCTCCATTCCAGTCCTCTGCAACACCAGTTGCAAAGTATTCTTCAATGCCACCGGATGCAAAGTCACACTCCATGGTGACGTAATCCTTCAAGGGTGGCATGACCCCCGACATTTACTCTGGCAAGTGCACATTGTTGACGAAGGGTGGACTACTAACATTAAAGTTATCAACAATGACTCCACACCCATAACCAAGGTAGCGCATAGCCTGTATGACTGTGACAACACTCAACAATTAACACACTTCTACCATGCATGTTTGTTTTTGCTGGTTAAATTTATGTTAATAAAAGCAATTAACAAGGGCTACTTCAAAGGTGTCCCAGGCCTCACATCTGCGAGGGTGAGTCGCCACATCACAATCAATGATGCAACCAAAAAAGGCCTCATGGATCAGACCCGCCAAGGCCAATTAACCACCTCTATCCATCCATCACCATCATCAACAATGTCAAAGATGATGACAATGATGTACCTACAATTCCCATTGACAAAGAACCCACCAATCTCATTTTCATGGTCATCCATGATATCAGCAGAAAGGTATTCACTGACCAAACTGGGTGATTTCCCATTTCCCATCACATCAAATCATGGCAATGCATATCTTGTCATATTCTACATCTATGATGCCAACTTCATAGCCTCCATTCCCATAAAGAATCGAATGTAAGAAGAACTCCTCTGTGCCTACAAAATCTTTTACAAATATCTTGCATGCAGAGGATTCAAACCACATCTTCACAAAATGGACAACAAAATGTCAACCAATGTCAAAGCGTTCATTGCCTCTCAAAAAACCAACCTCCAATACACACCACCTGACATCCATCACACCAACTCAGATCATGCGATCCAAACAAGGAAAAATCACTTTGCAGCGGGACTTGCCAGCCTCCCCAAGTCTTTCCCTGTAGCGAATTGGTGTCATTTCATGAATCATAGCAACTACACCATCAACATGCTCTGACCTTGTTGACAGAATCCCTTACCCTCAGCCTTCAAAGCAATGGAGGGTTCTTTCTTGTTTGACACAACACCCATGGCCCCACCAGGGACAGAAGTACTCATTCACTTAAAACCAACATGATGCAAATCATGGTCTTTTCACACCTCCAACTGTTGGTACATTGGACCATCGCTCAAGCACTACCGCTGCATTCTAGTCCTCATGGAAGACACGGGGGGGAATGCCTCACCAACACATTTCACTTCAAACACCATGCAATGCCAGTCCCAACCATCACTGCCACCAACCACATCATAGCAGCAACCCAAGCACTTACATCAGCCATTAACGGAGCCCAAGAATCACCCCCTACCAAACTACAGGCCATCGAGAATCTCTGATTGCTCCTCCTTGGGGAGACACCACCACAATCAGTTCCCATTGATCCCCTACCTCCTACCCATCCTCCACCTCCCATCACACCCATCATTGACAAGGAACTGATCCACATAAGGGATCCCATTGCCATATGTACCAAATCGCAGTTGCCAGTTGGCACACCAGGACCCCGCATCACACAACACCCAGCCCTAATCACCAATGACGATGACAATATGGTCATACCTCTTCACCATAATGCCTGCCCAGTGCAAACACAAGCCCAACATTGCTCCCAACAATGAGTCCACCTTATCAACATGATCATTACTGAGGCACTCATGCCTGTCATTGACTTAAAACCCACCAACCACACAGGTACATTGCTGCAACCCATGCTCTTCTCAAAAACACATACTGGATTGTTCGTCCAACCACACCACCACCCATGCACGATGTGCTCAACTTCATTGGAGCCATTGTTGATGACATCACCAAAGACATTCTTGAGTATTCCATCTCATCAAGTCCAACAGTCATTGTCATATCTTGCAGAAAAGTTTCGCCAATGAACTCAGTCGTCTGTTCCAAAGTGTCCACAATATCATGGGCACTGACACTTGTTTTTTCCTTTGCAAGAACCAAGTGCCAAGCCACAAACACGCCACATATGGTCACATCTGCTGCAACTATCAACCCCAAAAGGAAGAACCATATTGCACATGCCTTACCATGGATGGAGATTGCATAACCTATGAAGGTGACAAGAGCACTCCCACCGCCAATCTCGTCACCACCAAACTCCTCATAAACTCGACCATCTCAACACCAAAAGCACGATTCTATGGCATGGACCTATCCAACTTCTACCTCATGACACCCATGAAAGTATACAAATGCATGCGCCTCTGTCTCAACTTGATCCCCAACAAGATCATTCAACATTATAATCTCATTGACCTTGTCGATGACCACGGTTAGATATATGTCAAAATACGCATGGGCATGTATGGCCTACCCCCAAGCTGGCATCCTTGCCAATAAATTACTTGAACAATGTCTTAACGCCAAGGGATACTATCATTGCCAACACACCCCCAGCCTATGGCATCACATTTGGCATGATATATCACCTTCTGCCTCATTGTTGATGATTTTGGCATCAAGTCCACATCTCATGACCATGTCATCCACCTCAAAGAATGCCTCAAGGAACACTACAAAGTCACAATGGACTGGAATGGTTCCCTCTTCTGTGGCATCAACATCAACTGGAACTATTCGGCATGCACAGTTGATCTCAACATGCCCAATTACATTTCCAAGGCGCTCCTCAAGTACCAACATTCCAAACTCGTCTCCCTCCAACATCAACCTTATCAAAACATTCCCATCCAATATGGACTACATGTTCAGAGGGTGGAGGTTGACACATCAGCTCCTCTTACACCCACGGCTCTCAAACGAGTACAAGACATTGTCAGCACACTCTTATACTATGGCCGGGCCGTTGACCCCACACTCCTCACTGTACTCAGCTCCATAGCCACTCATCAATCCAATGGCACACAAGCCATTGCCACCACCTGCGACCAACTTCTCGACTATGTTGCCACTCATCCAAATGCCAGCATCTGCTACAAAGCCTGCAATATGATCCTTGCCGTTCACACTGATGCCTCATACTTGTCAGAACCTAGTGGAAAAAGCCGCGCTTCAGCCCACTTTTATCTCATGAACACTCGATGGCAAAGATTTCCACAATAGTGCCATCTTCACTCTCTTCTCCATAATAAAACATGTCATGTCTTCAGCATCCAAATCAGAACTTGCCATGCTTTATTACGGTTGCAAACTAGTCATTCCCATCTGTACCACACTCGAAGAAATGGGCCATCCACAACAAAAATGCACCATGGTCACCACCGACAACATCACCACCAAAGGTCTCACAATGGGCACAATGACCCCCACTAACACTTCCATTAGCTCAAATGCCATGAAGCACAATGTCAGTTCCTCTATCTTTGGTGTTGCAGCATCAATAATTGTGCAGATTACAACAGCAAACATACACTACCTTGTCAATGAAAATTCCTTGCCTTTTCATCAACCTACTGACCTAGGCGGGTGAATAACTTTTCCCCTGAAGTGAAAAACGAGTGCAAATGAAGTGGCATGTAGTTCAGGTCGGGAGAAGAAAACTATGAGCTTATTTTAATGCTTAAAAATGAAGTGGATCGCCCTGGCCAACAAAGTAAGGGGTGAGATGTATCCTGTAGGATTCTACAGGTGTTGGTACATATTTATGATGTATCTTTGATGTTCCTCCATGAGTATGTACATCTGTAGGAGAGCTT